>LPNX010263689.1:632827-682420 GCA_001517045.1 Pseudotsuga menziesii
TTAATTCTCTCTTATGCTTTCAATGTCTCAATGGTTCCTTATATAGCTTTTCAAAGTGATACTGAAAGGTCGAATCCGTGCGATCTCAAGGCATATGGAAGGCCAGGAGTCATATGAGTCGGATCCAAGTCAAGGAACTCTCCAACAGTTTTGGATTATGCACACAGCCTGATGTACGCGACTATAGAGGGAATATCCGCGTATGTACGTAGTTATCAGGGAAAATGCCGCGTATATCATCTTTTCTAATGTTTTTAGGGATGGTCGATGATACATCAAAAGACAAAAAGTGGTCCATAGGGGCTAATGAGTCTGCAGCGGGACAGGGGAAGGCCATACAATGTGTGATTCACCTAGTGTGGTGAAATCTGCTATAACACCTTGAAGCAAAGGTTGGAATCCACTTTACTCTCAGTAAATCCTAGAGTCATCAGTAATCTGCCCATCCTGTCGTACCATGTCGAACCTCAATATATTTTGTAGTCACTCCCTCTAAAGCGAAGCATCATACTCCCTCTGTCTTCTATGCTCTATGCACTAAAAACATTATGTACCAGAGTGACAAGTATCTTCCTATGCTATTAGTATTCTATGTATCCATCTAGTGTATAGAATCTCATCTCCAACCTTGTAGAAAAGGTTAAGATCTTCATCAATCTCATCATGTATGTGTTTCAATTCTTACTGGCTGCAAATGTCTCTTTGTATTCTATGACTTCTTGTCATGAGAAGCCTCGTGCTACGAATCTTGCTTTGTATCCCACGATGTTTCCATCTACTTCATGATGGAGCTACGAACTTCCCTTCATGTATTGATACTGCATCCTAGACATCATTCTTCTTGAACTGGTCTTCCATTTCTTTTTGGTTACTTCTTCATGGCTGGAAGGTTCTGTATCAATGATGTCGCTGTATTCGTCATATTATTCTTCATTTTGAAATGTCGTCACTTGTTCTTCGGAACAAGTCTCATTCTTCTTTGCTTGCAGGAGATTGTGTATGCGGTCTTTCCTACAATTCAAATGCATTTGTATGGTTAGAAACATTTCATAAGGACTATTTATACTGGCAAGTTCTTATGCATAAATATATGATCATGCAACTACTTTAGCCAATACAAAATTCATCCATATCTCACTGAAACTTTCTATATGTCTTCCATCTCTACCAGGACAACATTGACATTGTGCACTAATCCAATATGTTAGCAAAGAGGTTTCATTCTAGATAAGTAGCAATGGAGAGTTGTATAGCACCATGAGCTACTTACCCATCACATGCATATTAGTAGTATACTGTCATTAATGCAAACATCCTATCATGCATAATACATCAACTGAATATAAACAAATGCATAACAAAATAATATCATGAAATGACAATTGAATACTTATCTTTATTTTTTTTGTGGGTGTACTCCTTCTTGAGTCTTTAGCTTCATCGTCTTCTTCATTCATAATAGCGTTGTTTCTTATCCAAATGCTAAGGTGGATAAGAATTTCTTCAAGAGTTGATATCTTCATATTCCTCATCGATTGAGGGATCTTCTTTGGATGGTGAGAGCTTGATCTTCAGTTGCTCCCATCTTCTCTTATCTTCTTATGAGTCGAGCTTTTTCTTCTTCTCGGAGTCTTATGAAAGTAATCACTTCCTTCTGGCACACATTCCTCACATGAATGAATCCCATGATCCTGGGAGGCCATTCAAGGTGGCCATCACCACTTCTGCATTCTTCACTTCTTATTTTACTGCTTCAAGCTGTTCTTTGATTTGAGAGACCCTTATGACTGCATAGTCTCTGCATTCTGGATCTTCACATTATTTAACTGGTTTCTTAAGGTCATCTTCTGATGTATGTTATTCCCTTCAAATAACTTGTTAAAGGAACCAAACATCTTTGGTTTCTTTAGGGAAGACACTTGTAGTACAAGTTGATTCGTGACTAAATCAACAATGATCTTCTTGGCCTTGACCATTTTCTTCTTGTGTAAGGCTTCTAGCCTCATCTCCCTCTGGAATTGGAACCTCTCTACTCATGTAGGTGTCCCATTCATTTTCTTCAGAGAGAGAATATACTTCCATGCTTGAAAAATTCACCAAGCTCATCATCAAGCTGATGTGATAGATCACTCTGAAATGAGAACCTCAAATGGAAATAGCAAAGGATTAGATCTTACCATTTTGGGGTGTCCGTCCTGGTTTCGAAGCCGGCTTATCAAGGGTATGTCATAGAAACCCTAATTTTCAAAACTTGGAATATTTCAGATCTGATTGGATAGACAGATAGATCTTTTCAAATGGAGCTTTCCAATGTACTCCTTTTCTAAAAACAGTGGAGGGAAGCTCCCAGAACAGGAAGCCCTAGTTTTCTAATTTCTTCTGCAAACATTCCTGTCACTATTTCTATGATATATCTGCAATTAATGCTCCTCTATGTCTCAAAATTCTCACTAATATAAAGTCGAATGTCCCTGATCCAACACCACAGGTTTAATAAGAATTGGTTTCACCAATTGGGATTTATGATCCTTTTCCCAAGGTGACCTGTTAGAGGACTGTTCAAAATAGAGAAGTTGTATGGCATGCCACGTGTCACTGGTTCATCTTCTGAGTCTGATATTCAGAAATATAAAAGTAAAGTCCATGTCCTTTCTAGAACATCTTTAATAATTCCATTTGAACCTCTGTATCGAAAGATATTGCTATTCTCCCCAGGTGTCCTATTTAGGGATGAATTCTAGAAGAGGCTAGAACCCTAACTTGGAGGGATCATATCTCCCACAATATAGCACATATGAGTCTGAATTTTGGATATAGTGTACATAAGAATTTTATATTTGGCCCCTATAGTTTTCAGCTCGTTAGCCTTCGCAAATATCTGGATATAGCGAATTTACCAAAACTTATCAGTTTTAGTATTTAGGGTTTTTCTAGCTCGGGGTCAAACTAGGGTTTGACTTTCCCGAAGTTTCACCCAACCAAATTTCTTAATCCAGGTATCTAAACTTCGGTTTTGATGAGGAGAAAAATCCTATTCTGGGATCACTCAAAAATTTCTTTTTTGTAGAAAGCCCTAATTTCTGCATCAAAAACTGAAAATGCTCGGAATCGAATTCCGCTTCGACATAAAGATGCGCCCTTCAATGGAGAGTCAGCCTAGCATACTTTTGCTGATGGATTGTGGAGATAGACCCAAAAAGTAAGAATCCCTAGATTATATATCTGCACAATGTCTTCTTCTCAGGTTAGCTCTGATACCATGTTAGTTTTTCATCATTCAAGCTAGCATTATGATCTTAGGATCTTTAACTGAGAGAATAACAAGCATAGCAATAAAACACAAGCATAACACAAGAGACAAGAGACACAAATAATTTTCCTCGGGGAAACCATAAAGGAGAAAACCCCACAACTTCCTCAAATATAGAATCAGCACCAAAGGTAAAACCGAAAAATAGCAAGATGATCTCCCGACAGCAGCAGTCTCTCTCTCTCACACTGAGAGAGCTTCTCCTCTCTCACTCATGGGCCCCAATGAGTGAGTGAGTGTATATGAGTATGATAAATAGAGAGGCTCTCACTCTCTATTTATATTCTTCTTTTCACTTGGAACCCACTCCATCATTTCGGCCTCACTCAACAATTACTTACCAAAGCCGACATCTCTAGGAGTGTCTAATAACCCTAGTGCTGCACCACTTGTGGGGACTTTTCCTCCTCCGACCAATAGGAGGGTAACACAATGGTGGGGACTATTTTCCTAACTTACAATGACTCACCTAGGGTTTAATTCACTAGGATAGTCTAATAACGAAAGGGCCCCACAACTATGGGGACTTTAACCCTTGACCAATAGGAGGGTTACCCAAAATGACTTGACATGACTTTCTCATTATAGAAACTTCCCAGAATAAACATCGGGTTACAATACATAAGAAATACATATGAATACATTCCAAAGTTACAATTACATCAACATTGATGACTTGGGTAACGATTTTTTTCAATGGGGAAAGAGTGTTACCTACTCAATACAAGGAAAATTGCAAGGGGATAATTTCTTCCTTCATTTCTCTAGGGAAAACTTTGAGGGATTGGATCAAACAAGGGAATACCTATCTCATAACATTATAAAATCCATTAGTAGAAATAGGTCCCCGAGAAGGCGCTTCTAACACATGTGTTAAGCACGAGGTCAATACAAAGAAGTAAGGGTGGTACCCCCCCTTTTGCTTGTCTGGTGGGATATGAGCACATCACAGTTTTTCAATTAAGTGACCATTCCTTGAAGTGACATCACTTTCTTGATATATCTAGTCTATGTGAGTTATCCTAAACTAAAAAATTTCCCACCCGACCACCGATTTTGAAGTGCTAACCATGGTTTATTTTCCTAGGGTATCACACATGCTATTGTAAGTGGGGAACACTTGTGATACCTAAGCCAAACAAAAGGTTGTTTCAGCACCTTGGGAGGGTGAGTAGTCAAGAGATAAGACTTGTACTTATGGTGATTGAATAGTAGTGTAACTTTTCTCAAACCTTCACTATTTAATAATTGTTGAGGCCCGATGTCCCTTATGAGATACTAGTTTTGGAAGGCCCTCTAATCCAACTTTTCACTGAAATACGGTTCTTTGGAAAAAAAATTGCTTGTTGATTTTCTTAGAAATTTTTAGATTTGTGGACACTTTGATTTGTGTTGAGTCTAGTTGGATTTAGGACTACTTGAATGTATTTTGATATATTCTAATAAACAATTCCTTTTATTAAACTTTAGAGTGACTAATCTCATGATCCACCCCTCAAGGTGGAAGCGAGGCAAGTTACCCAAGTTTGAAGTCCCCACTACATTATGGAGGTAGATGCATGAACCACATCTTTGTGACTTGGAAACTGAACTATTTGTAAACCCAATCAAATGTTACTAGAGAAGAAAAACATCAAACGAATTCTCAAAAATATCACATCATGGACGAAACATAGATAGAGTTGATGATGTTACTCTCACAATTTCTCACATAAATCCACCCTTAACACATCATTTAAACCTAGTCAAACTTACAGAAAGTGAATCACTAGTTAAACTTTTCGAAAGTTGGAATAATATGAAAAACATTACACTTGACCCTTTTTATTTGCTAAGAGTTCAAGGTACCACGTCAATGCAACCTCAAATGGTTGCGGTACGTTATCAAAATCATCTTGGCACACCCGATAGTTGTCTAGGTTCTACTTCTAGGGGTAATTCTTTACCATGGAATGTTAATAATTCCTTGTATAAATAATGCATCCTAGAACACGAATGCCAATTGGAGATATCCTTCAACGATGGGAGGAAATTCCCCAAGGGGTCATCCTTTGAATTATCCTAGCACAATGCCTAGGGGAAATCCACCTATTAACCCCGTTCTGCAATGGAGTGGTTAGGTTTCAGAAAATAATCAATATTTTTGGAGCCAACCTTTGTGAGGAGGAGACCTACCTTGGAGTGTTAATAAATCCTAAGGGCAACTGCCATGGTGTGGTAAGGATCCAAGAAGTAACCAATTCTCTTGGGACCTACCTCCACAAGGGGGAAATCCACCCATTGGTCATGTTCCAGGAAGTACCCAATCTTCTTGAGAGAGGTATATGCAAGGATACAATCCACCTTAGAGTGATTTTCAAGCCCAAGGACAATTACTATCATGTGGTAAGGATCCAAGAAGTAACCAATACTCTTGGGACCTACCTCTCCAAGGGGGAAATCCACCCATTGGTCATGTTCCAGGAAGTACCCAATATTCTTGTGGGAGGAATCTGGAAGGAGAAAATCCACCTTGGAATAATCAAGCCCAAGGACAACTTCCATTGTGTGTTAAGGATCCAAAAAGTAACCAATCCTCTTGAGATATACCTCCACATAGGGGCAATCCACCCATTGGTCATGTTATAGGAAGTACCCAATCTTCTTGGGGGAGGTCTCCAGAAGGAGACAATCCACCTTGGAATGCTTTTGACACACAAGGACCACATTACTAGAGTGGTAATATTCTATCAAATAACTGATCTCATTGGAGTCTAACTCCGCAAGGGGGAAATACGCCCTTTCATCAATGGTATGGTCATATTCCAGGAAATATCCCATCTCCTCTGATTCTAACCCCGTAAGGTGTGAATCCACCCATTAACCCCATTCCATAATGGAGTGAGGAGGTTCTAGAAAGTAACCAATATTTTTGGAACCAACCTGTAATACCTACATTTAATCCAGCTAGGCCACCACATGGACCTCATGCCAATGGTATGATGGCTTCCTTCAACCAACTTGAGTAGATTACCCAACAAATGGGACAAATGTCTATTTAGACTTTACAACCTATAGTTGGACAGGATATGCAACAACATATTAATCCTTCCCTGAATTATGAATTCCCCATAGTTCAATCCATGGACATAGGGGAAAAAACAAGAAGTACAAGGGTAATAACAATGTTAATCCTTCCCATATTTATGAAATCCTTATAGTTCAATCCATGGACCTTAGAGAAAATAAGAATAAATATAAAAGTAAGAAAAATGCTAAACTTGGGATAGTAGATGCACTGAATCTGGTTTGAGATGGTGGGAAACAACAACTTGCTATTTCGATACCACCCTTTCTGCAACACCATCATCAAATGGTTTCTACATTGCTGGTACCTTTTTCAGGGGGAAACCAGTCAAAACCCCCACAAGGGGGGGATCATCCCAATGCCAATGTCTTCATGTGTGATATTGAGGTGAAAATTCAAACACTATCTCATTCTTATGATGTCCCTCCTAGTACATTGGATCAAGTAGAATCACATCCATGTGGTTATCTCATCATTGAAAAACCAACCATAGACTTAGTACCACACTCCCCCAAAGGTGTTCTAAGTAGAACAATGCATAATCCTAATGCACAAGTTGCTCGTAATGAAAAGGTTTTTGAGGAAATAACTCAAGCATCGGGTGCCATGTCCACCATGGATGTATTGCAATGTTTTCATGCACAAAGAAATTAACTATTGTCTTCAACTAGAGATGTTGATCAATCTGATGTGACTTCGATCACATTAGAATTAGATCAATTAACATGTAGGATCCCTTCTATTAGTACTGGGGTTGTACCTTAGTTTTGTCATACCTCTTCATTCTTTTTCCTCATTAGTTTACATTTTTCCTAGAGTTCAATCATACTGTTTAGATCATAGTCTCATCTTATCTATATCTTCCTATTCTCCCTCATGCATTTTAAAGATTAATGAATTAAATATGGCTCATATTAATTTAAATCTTCCCTAAAGTCTTCAAATATATGATTTTGGCATGTTTGCTAACTTATTTTACTAGATTTGCTTATCATTTCTTAGAACATGTGACTTGACACATTACGACAGTGTAATACATGTAGGTTATACAGACTAGCGTTGTCGAAATGTCAAATCATGAAAAATAATGGCTCAGTGCTTGTTTTGATTTTGTGATGGTATGAAGTGGAGGGTTTTAGTTATGATTTATGTCAGATATTTCGTATCATTTTTCAAACCTACAATTCAGCCCAACATAATAAATTAAATATATTTGTGGGACATTATTTTATTTTTCCCTAATTTTATTATTTCCCTAGCTATAATAGTGTGTGGCATTTGTTCTTAAATAAAGTTTGATTTTTTTTCAAGAAGATTATGGTCTAGTAGGTATATGGTAGTAACATGATGAAGAAGAGCAAGGGTAAAATATGTAGGTTCAAACCAGTTAATATGAAATGGGCATAAGAAGTTCCTGAGTGCGCTAAAATTTTCATGGATGAGGGTTGGTATTCGTTATTCAAACGAATTAGAGGCCATAATGTTGAAGTTTATCTAGAATTTGCAAGGAAATTCATAGGTACACAAGTTAATTTTGATACTATGAGATTTGAAGTCTTAGAGGCCTCAATTGCAGAAGCAACAGGGTTGTCCATTGAAGGTGATAGTTGGTTTAAAAAATTCCGTTTCAAAGTATATCTGAACCTTTTCCTCTTTCCAGGGCATGAAATCCTAGATTGGAGTAAGGGAATTGATCAGAACTCACTAAAGGAATAATGGAGAGATGTTTTAAGCATAATTTAGCACTATATTACTTGTGAGGGAATATTTTCCACAGTGTACATGTATCATCTCTGATTCCTGCTTCATGTTGTGGATGCATCAAAGCTTAAGTTACCATTTTATCTACTAAATAGTCTATCTAAAATAGTGACTCGAGTGAGAAATCATCCAGATCATACATCCCATAGTATTTTCCACCATGGATCAATAAAGCTGCTAATTCTCAATGAATTAAGGAAGAAGAGTTGGACTTGGTTACATTTCCTTTTTTGGTAGGGATTTCAAGTAGAAAAACCAGAGATTGCAAAAGAAGAAACTAATAGAAAAAGTAAGGAAACACACTTCTTTCAACTCAAAAGAAGCTGGCTTCGCAGTACAGAAGATAGATTGAAGATAGTGGGAAAAACCCCAAACCACACAAAATCTATAAAAGAAAGGTTACAGAGAAATTAAATCATAATCTTGAATATCCTGGTATAAAGCAGGTTGAAAAGGAAGACCGAGAGAAACAAATTGAAGAAGATAAATAACAGATTGTGACAACTCCCAAGACTCCAGGTCAACCGAAATAAGATATAGTAGAGGAAACATCAGAAAGAGGTATACCTGAACTAACATCCCCAAATGCAAAAAGGGTTTATACTCATTCTCAAAGTTTTGAAACTATTCAATGGAAACTTAAAACTAGGGCCTCTAATAAATTTCAATTGAATATTGAAAGGGCTCTTAATCTCGAGTTGAAGATCGAAGGTATAATTGATGTTGATGAATCTAATAGTGAAGAATATAGTAAGTCCAAATAAATGGAGGAAATATTTTCTCAAGCTTCGGAAAATATTGAGGAAAGCATTAAACTTCCTGAGTTTCCAATAGAAGAATACGCGAACAAGGGTAAATGAGTTATTCTAGACTTCCAAGAAGGAACTAGTTTAAATCCTATAAAAATTGAACAAAAAATAGAATATGTAAATTCTCAAATTATGAGGCATAATACTGGAAATCAAAAGGTTCATGTGAATGAAAAGTTAATCAAAGAAGAAATGAATCAAAATGGGAATACTTCTGGAGACAGACTACATGAAGAAATCATGAACCTCTGAAAGGATTTGTATCATTATAAGACTCGGAATTCACATATAAATCATTTTAATGATCAATTGGTTCAATATAATAGAAGAGTGAGAAAGGTTATGGAAGAAATTAATACCAATTATGTTGAGCTAGTTCAAGCTACTGAAGAGGCTGTAAAGACAAGGAAATTGGCACGGGAAAGGAATGAGGAGTTAAGTAAGCACAACCATGAACTTTAGGGAAAGATGCAGAACATGGAGAAATAATATTTACGATTGCAGAGGAGATCCTAGGCATTAGATGGTTTTACCATGTTGGATGAAGCAACTCGTCACATCTAATAGTTTCCATTCATACATGTACATGTGGAAATCAAATTTTTAAGTGGTTCATGTTGTTTATTTTGTCAGAAGATGTGGCATAAAATATTATGATTTGGCATATCCTCGAACAATTAGTTTGATTTACTTCTATTTTTGGCATATTTGCTCCTAAAAGTTTGGATCTAAAACTACTTATAAAAACCTTTGTATGAATATAAATATGAAGACTAAATTAGAGACAATGGTTGGTTTTATTTTGAAGTCTGGGTTACAAGACATCATAACTATATGCAACCAAGATGTTTTGATTCTCTGTAAGCATATTTCAAGACTGTGATATGAAATTATATATGATACATGATATGAGACATATTTAGTCATTTTGATAGTAAATGCTTATGATCTAATTGATTAGCTTGTTTATGATCTTATTTTATGATAAAATGTTTATCTTTAAATGCTCATGAGTAGGTATGATTTTACTATATTTCTTGTTCAGAAAGTGTTTCTATTCACCCCTATTTTCTCGATATTTGAATATAGTTGTCAAGTATTAGGTTTTAAATTAGATTCATATCATTATTTATGTTATGTTCACATGGTCTATGTATTGATTACTGAATATATCATCATCTTTAGTTGAATCATTACCTTGAATCTTGAAGCCTTTATCCTTATATTTCCCTTAAGATATTAAGAAATGAAACCACTTCTTATCTTTAGTTTCCATTGATTTAGATCTCTAGGATTTGCACTTATGTAGTCTAGGTATAAACTCCAGTGCAAACGTATTTTGGCACCATTGTCGGGGATGATATTAAATTTTTTTCTCCGGGATTAATTTCAAAGGCTCTGATTTTGATGGTGAACATAATCATAATATATTTAAAGACTACATCATTCACCTAAGATTGAATAATAGTTCGGGCTTCTAAGGGGGTGGGAACTCGGGGTAATCCTCATTCACACAATATTCCACCAAGATCTGAACCAAAAAGAATTATTTGAGAAGTTAGATCTGAACAGAAGGTAAGTTCTCGTTCTGCAGTGGATAAACAAAATGTAAAGAAACAATTTGAACCAGTAGAGTATATTTTGATTCCCGAATTAGAAGTCTTTTCACCTGAGGAAGAAGGTATTATTAAAACATAATCACTTCAACAACCTGAAACTTTTGATCCTGAGAATATTCTTGATAGAGCTAGAGCTCTTATTGAACCAAATTCCACTAGAACTCTTGGTTTTCAAAAGTTTCCATATTTCGATTTTCCTCAAGAAGATTTTTCCTCTTTTCAAAGTCCTCATATTCCTAGCTTAGAAGAGGAAGGTAAAATTCCTGATTAGAGGAAATTCTTATCAATGACTATACCTAAACATCAAGATTATAGTTCAGAATCACAAGCAATAACTTGTAAAACCTTCTCAAATCCATTAGTAGCAGTGCTAGGTAAATAAGAATACGAGTATATACCCTTTACCAGCAAATTCAATTTTTTAGTACCTCCTCAGATTCAACATGTTTCAACACAATTTATTCCACCTCAATTTGTGTCAGCACATATAGTATCCTCTCAGTCTATAGTAGTTCAATCATATTCTACCATGGAAGAAGATCAACCTAATAGGATGAAATCTATCGTTGCTTCTAGATACGCCCCGTTATTATTACCACAACCCCTAAATGCATTTCCTGGTGGTGACTACTTGAAGTGCCTTCCAAGTTTTAATGAACAGAGTGAAACTTCAGCAGAAGAACATTGGAATGCATATGATAGTTGTGTTGATAACCAGAACATTGAAAATGAGTATGTATGGATGCGTGTGTTTGTGCAAATATTCTATGGTGAATCCATAAAATGGCTTAGGGAATTACCAACTAGGTCAATAAATGGTATCGAAGTTTTAGAAGAAGTTTTCATGAAAAAGTGGGGAGATGTCAAAGATCAATTGTATTACATGATGGAGTTTGCATCGTTAAAAAGGAAATCAGATGAATCGGTTACTAATTTTACAAACTGTTTTAATAAAATGTATGGAAAAATCCCTATAGAGATAACATCTAATATTTCTTATGCAAATGCTTTTGATGCAACCTTTTCTTTGTTATTGAGAGAAAGAAGACCCAATACTCTTATTAATATGCAAGAGGAAACCCTAGAAGTAGAATAAAATATTGTAGCAACAAAAAAACTTAAGAGTAAGTATCAGCATGAAGAAGGTGAGAAGAGAAAGAAAATAGAAATAGGTCCTACTTCTTCAAGTGCGAAAGCAAATGAAAATAAGATTGATGAAATGAATAAACTTATTAAAAGTTTGTCTTCAAATATTTCTAATTTGGAAATGGAAAATAAAAATCAAAATAACCCAATTCAGGAAAGTGATAATCAGAACCCTAATCAATACATAAGGCCATTCAGTTCCATATTTTTTCCCAGAGATAGGAGAAATAACGAGGATCAAAAGGTACAACCTCCTTTCAAAATAACATGGTAGAAAATGATGAACCAAATGAAATAGATGAACTTGAGATTGAAGATATAGACCAAAATATTGATCAATTAGATGATAATCTTTCCTCCAATTTCTTTACTAAGTCTGATTATCATTATGCAAGGGTTTATAATTATGATGTGATACATGGTTTTGAGCAGGGTTCATTAAATTATTCATGCATCCTAAATTTTTGTCAGGATGCTCTACAAAAAAATTATGGTCTCAGATTTGGAATTAAACATGTGCCACAAGACAAGAAGAGAAGGGAAATATTCTGGGAAAACAAGGGTCATCTCTTGAAAAGAGAAAAAATCAACAATAAAATAAAGATAAATATGCAGACATTGAAGAGGTAGGTATATTTTTTTGGGTTTAATATTGAACACGAAATTAGTAATTTTAAATTCCCATTCCATTAACTAAACTCAAAAAAAATCAGTCATATAGGGAACCTACTCTTAAGCTTTTGAATCCTTCAACCAATTTTGTCCCTTTAGACACTGCCAATTTACAAGATGAGGACCCTACTATCATTTTTGGTCCTAAATCATTTGACAATTTTGTTGATAACTCATATTTTCTTCCGCCATTTTATACTACTCTCACAACTCATGATCAAATGCTACATAATTGTCTTTTAGATTCTGGTTCTTCACATAATCTCATGCCTAAGGATGTCATCGAATCTCCAGGGCTAGGTGTAAATAAACCTTATCATGATTTATATGATTTTGATTCAAGAGAAGTCAAATGTCTTGGGTCATTAAGGATCTTGTTGTCAGTATTACTCAGTTACCAACGAAAAGCGTTCTCATGGATACTGTTATTATTGATATTGTACCTAAGCTGGTATGCATTTCTCAAGATTATGGGAAAAAAGAGTAGATGAAGCTTTATAGATGGATCTTTCCTATGCAACTATTCCGGTGTTTGGAGGAGATTTTAGAAGAATTTACAGGGAATTACAACTCGCTTATTTAGTAACTAATAATCAACATCCTACAAACCACCCTATATATGCAATTCAAGAGGACATGGGATCTTATATGTTACATTTGAATGATGATACCACAAGTGTTTTGCAAGTCGAAAAGGAAGATTCAATTCAGCATAGAATGGAAATTCAGGACAGTCTGTGGCATATATATTTCAATGGCTCATCATCCAAAGAGGGAGAAGGAGTAGGTGTTGTGCTCATTTCTCTAGGAGGTGAAACAATTTCTTTGATGTACAAGTTAGAATTTCATACAAGTAATACTATTGCTAAGTATGAGGAATTGATACTAGGTCTAAGGGCCACAAAATATTTAAATATTCAACAACTGGTTGTTTTTGGTGAATCTGAGTTAGTGGCTCAACAAGTTAAGAATGCTTATTAGGTAAAACAACACTTGTTAAAAGTTTACAGAAATGAGGTATGGGATCTTGTGGATAATTTCTTCATACCATTTAACATATCTTTTATTCCAAGAGATCAGAATCAAACAATTGATTCTATGGATTTATAATCAACTTATTTTAAAGTTCCAAAACAAACTCAACTCACATATCCAATTGAAGTTACATATAGACCTTCAATTCCGAATAACATTATGCATTGGAGGGTGTTTCATGATGATCAAGAGATTAGGAAATTCTTGGAATTGACAGGTGAGTTTTCCACTTCATTAATTGATCAAGATGAAGATGTTGGGATGGATAAAAATACTTCTTGTTTTAAAAATTCAATTGGTTGTCGTGATGTAATCGAATTAAAAGAAAATTTTATTCCCAAAGGTCTTGTCCCTTTGGAGAGATTGTTTTCTAACAATGTCACCTTAATGAAAACCACTATGCAGTCATCTGAAGAAAATATTTTGAGCTGTAATATTGGCATTGTAGATAATCCAATGCTTATTAAGTTGTTTAAAGCACTTTTATATAAACAAAGAAAAATATATATTAAGCTGGTGAAAGAGTTTGCAGATATTTTTTCCTAGCCCTACAAAGATTTGAAGACATATGATACTAATATAATTCATTACAAGATTCCATTAAAGCTAGATACAAAGCATTTCAGACAGAACCTAAGACATATGAATCCAACATTGTTACCAATCATTGAAAAATAGGTAAAAAATATCTTAGATTCAAAGATTTTTGTACCTCTTAGATATTATTCTTGGGTAGCAAACTCAGTGCCTGTACGTAAGTAAAATGGTGAAATAATACTTTGTGTATATTTTCATAATTTGAACAGATGCTCCGTCAAAGACAATTATCCATTGCCAAAAAATGATCAAATTTTACAAAGAGTGGTTGGTTCTCAGAGAATAACAATGATTGATGGATTCACTGGGTACAATCAAATTGTTGTGCATCCGGAGGAGAGAAAAAACAACCTTTACAACTCCTTGGGGCATGTTTATGTACAAAAAAATTCCATTTGAACTCATGAATGTTGGTGCTATATTTCAGAGAGCTATGGATATATCCTTCATTGATGAGAAAGACAAGTTTGAAGTTGTTTATCTTGGTGATATTACAATTTTCTCTAGGTCTGATGATGAATATTTGAAGCATCTGAGACAAACCTTCCTTAAATGCAGAAAATTTGTATTATCATTGAATCCAAAAAAATCTAATTTTGCTATGATAGAGGGTAAGCTCCGGGTCATATAGTTTATGCTTAAGGGATTAAGATAGACCCTAATTGTGTCAAAGCTATCCTGAAAATTAGTATTACTATAAATAAAACAGAGATTCAGTCTTTGTTGGAAAAATAATTTTTCTAAGGTGGTTTATTCCTAACTTGACAGAAATGATGAAAAGTGATAGAGAATTCAAATGGATAGCTGAAGCTAGATTATCAATTGAGAAAATAAAACAAGCCCTTACATAACCTCTAGTATTGGTAAGTCCGTATTTTACTAAAGAATTTTTAACTTTTTCTTTTGCATATGAAGATACTATAGCCGATTTTTTATCGTAAAAGAATTCAGAAGGTCTTGAACAACTTGTTTCATTATTTAGCAAAACTTTGAGAGATTCAGATCTTAAATACAATAAAATTGAAAAACAGGCTTATGCATTATTCAAAGCTATGAATTTTTTTAGGATTGATGTTCTACATTCCAAGGTCATAGCTTATGTTCCAAATGCAACAATCAAATAAATTTTGATACAGTCTGACAATGAAGGGAAAATAGGGAATTGGATAGCTAAAATCATGGAATATGATGTTGAAATTAGGCCTACTAAACTGGAAAAATGACAAGGTTTGGCTAGACTTCTTTCATATTCAAATTGTGATGAATTAGGGCTTCATTTGATAACAGAACAATTGGTACAAGAAGAATTGCAGGAAGAACAAAACAAAGAGCAGATTTATGATAGATATGTCGAGTCTCTGTGGTATGGTGAGATAGTTTATTTTTTGATACATTTATAGTGTCCCCCTGGTTTGAATAAAAGTGAATGTAGGCCATTAAAACTTAAAGCTACGAAATATGGTTTAATTGACCAAATTTTGTATTAGCGGGACCTTGGAGGGATGGTTTAGATGTTTAGATAAGTCTGAAACTGATCAGGTCACTACAAAAGTTACATGAAGGTGCATGCAGGGGTCATAAATATTGGAAAGCCACAACATTCAAGATATTGAGAGTAGGCTATTAATTTCCTACCTTGTTTACAAATGTTTATGCTCGAGTAAAAGCATGTATGCAATGCCAAAAATTTGTTGTTAAGCAAAAAATTCAATATTTGCCTTTAAAACCCATTACAATCAATGGTCCATTTCAACAATGGGATTTCAATTTCATAGGTGAGATTAATTCTCCCTCAAGTGGGAAACATAAATGTATTTTAACATCCATTTATTTCTTCGCCAAGTGAATAAAAGCAATTCCCACTAGAAGGGCAACTGATAAAGTCATTATAAATTTTCTTCAAGAAAATATCTTAAGTAGATTTGGTTGTCCAAGGAAATTAGTGACTGATAATGCTCAAGCTTTTAAGTCTAAGGCTGTGGTATATTTTTGTGAAAGAAATGGAATCATACTAAAGCATTCTACACCCTATTACCCTCAAGGTAATGGGTTGGAAAAATCTACAAATAAGAATATCATTAACAATGTTAAAAAGATATTATTTCAGAAAAAAGGGCTTGGGACACTATACTGGAAAATGTCTCTAGGAAGATCGAGTAACTACAAAAAGGCCATCGGTACATCTCCATTTCAACTTTTTTTATGGAACTGACGTTGTGTTTTTTGTTCAGTTTACTCTTCTAGTAATAAATTTTATGCAGGACATTGAAGAAGAACTAAATGGAGAATGACAATATCATGGTGGTTTTCATCTTGCAGAGCGGGTATTGTGAACATAGATGGAATGGAGAAAGAATTTGGTCTACATGTTCTTGGAGCCTTACAGGGGGGAATACATCCTCAGTTGGAGCCAGATGTTGGTACTAGAATCTTCTCCATCAAAAATTTTGGATTCCAACAGCGTACATGTAAAAAAAGATCATGAATTTCACTGCCAAAAAATCCAATAATATTTTCATCAAATTCCCTAGTGTTTGTATCATTGCACCGAAGAGGTGCATTCTACAACCCATTATGGGAGAGATGTGTAACTCCTTCCGTGCTCATCCCAGAGTTGACAAGTGTCCTTTATAAAAAATAATAACATATTATTAAAAAAAACATGTCAACTTAAATTAAATTTAAATTATTTAAAATTGCATATATATAAAACAATATAAATTAGATAAACTAAAACCATAAACATTGGATTACACATTTACTCAACACTTCCACTCTAAAAAAAAGTTTACACCTTGAGATATTTGATCCCTCTCCGTGTTTGGTAGATCCCCTTTTAGATGAATCTATGTTGGTATTAGGTCAATTTTGTTGACACCTAAAATCCATGCATCAAAGTCGGTAAAATATTATGACATCTCTCTTAGGAATCCATGTAAGAGAATCCATTTTCATGGTTCAATTTCATTTAATGGAATTTAATTTTTAATATAAAATCATTTTATAAAATTTACAAAAAGAATTCCACTCACCTTATCCCAGTCATGCTCTTACCATCTATGCCACTCATTATCTCGCCTCACCGACCCATCCACCTCACCATTCCATTCTCGTTCCCACTCCTTCCCCATATTGATTGTATTAAAATTACCATATACATCGTATGTTATAACTACCACTCTATTGATAAAAAGCCATAGTTCGAGTTCCATTACACTTGGCGTTAATGGAAGTAATACAAATGGTTGTATATGCATGTTGTTTTGTATATTCAATTGTTGTTCTTGTATTTGGAATTTATCATTTCTTAAGCCGTGATGTGCCAAATTCCAGCAAAGAGCAAAGAGCTGAAGGAGGTATATGATGCCAAGTCGCAGGTGAATTATGTGTCAAATGTTGAAGAATGTTGGAAGAGAAGTGACGAAGAAGAACATGAAGGCAGTTTCAAATCTTAAGATTCTTTTAGATGCAGGGAAAGGAGTCGAGAGTCCACTACATATCTTAATGTATCGTATGAGGGCATAATGAATATAAGCATGTAGGTATCAAAAGATGTACATGATCGCCCAAGAGATAGATAGGGAAATGAACATGACGAGTTTCAGAAAATTCACATCTCAGCATTTGGTGTTGGTGTTTGTTTGAGGGCTAGGGCTTTCTTTGAAGGTCTGCGTTTGTAAAATGGTTGTTTTAAAATATATCTAGAAATGCAGAGAGTGATCCAATCCAAGTTTTCCCGAGTATATCTTTGAGTGCAAGTCAAGTCGTGGCATGAAATCATTCTCAAGTTCAAGCAACTCATTACTCTTGTGTTGAATGTTGCCCAATTTTTCAGTCAGTTTTGGAGTTGGAGCCATGATGCAAGTGTTACTGAGTTGTATTCATTATGCCCCCTAATACAGTCACAAATTAACATAAAAATATATAGTGAAGATACAATAATAATTGATGAACAATCTGGAGTAACCTCTCACAAAGAATTTATTTACAAATGCAATTGAAGAGAGAACTGCAAATGGCGATCTTCGAATTGGTATTTTCCATGCCAACATATATGTATGCATCGGATGAAGATGCAGATTTTGTTTGGCCCAATAATAAGGGAGAGGTATCTCTACTGGAAATCTTAGTTCCTGGTCGGAAGCTAGAAAACAAAGCATTGCACGGAGATCTTGTTTGTTGTTGTGCATTTTTTTTATCTGGACATGCTGAAAAGCAGAGCTCTGTGGAGTTGGATGATGGGTCTATAGTCGGTGAAACACTAATGTTGTGCACAATGACTCTTCTCATTACATTATGGTATTCATGAAGGTCTTAATATTATTGAAGATGATGAAAAACATGAAAACCATCCAGTCCCTCCAAATCATGGTGTACGATAAAGAGTGAAGTAGTTGAAATTATACAATGGGCCCAAAGAGATTATGTAGCTTGTTTAGATGAAATCGAAGAAGCTGCAGTTTTAATGTATGTTGAAGTTGTTGGTGTTGAGACTTTGTAGATTTAAAAAAGGTTTTATTGCATTAATTGTGTTATTAACTTTGATAAAGTAGAAATTTTAAAAAACAAGTGGCAAAATATCATGAACAAGGCACCTCGCTAACCAAATGATGAAGGGGTAGTTTTAGTCAACATTTCTCAATTTTTGGCATCCATGTTGTCATGTCCCTTCCTTGAACCACATCAAGTGTTGACCTTGTGAGGAGGTAGGGTCTAAAAGTCAATTAATTAGATCTTTCCTAGGTAATTCTATAAGGCATGTATGGATTAAAATTATATTTCTGGATTTTCTCATGTAATTAATTTTTATAAAAAAATAAATAATGTGCAAATGAGTTATGATGCTTCTAGAAGTCAAAGAGGTTGAATTTGGAAAGTCATATTTCTCAAAATGAAAGTGGAAACAATGCAAAAAAAAGGCTAAGGCATGTATGGATTAAAATTATATTTCTGGATTTTCTCATGTAATTAATTTTTATAAAAAAATAAATAATGTGCAAATGAGTTGTGATGCTTCTAGAAGTCAAAGAGGTCGAATTTGGAAAGTCATATTTCTCAAAATGAAAGTGGAAACAATGCAAAAAAAAGGCAAAAGCAGCTGTGAGGAAAAATATGGAAACTTCCAAAAGCAGGGAAAAGCAAAGCAGACACAAAAGCGGGAAAGTACAGAAAAAGCTCTCAAGCAGGCGACTTTGAGTCAAGGAAAATGCAATTTCCAAATGGGATGAAGGATACAATAATGGAAACATCTTTTAGGACTCAAACTTGCTAAAATTCTCAAGAGGGCCCATTTATGGTTAGGGTTAGGGTTTCTAAGTGGATGACTTGCTCTCACGAGTCAACTATTACCTATACCTGCTAAACAAGTCACCAGTGACCTATTTAAAGGAAATTCGAGCTCCTTTACTCAGTTTGGTTAATGTATGTTTTGGTATTGATTGGAGCCTAAGCTTCAATACTGAGTGGTGAGCCTCAGTCTCTTGGGTGTTGTGCCCCAAGTCCCTAATTCCCCTTCTCCCCTCTTCTTCCCATATTCATTGCAGGTCTTACTGAAGCTAAGGAGCAGCTTTAATCTATTTAAGGAGATTTTTGTAGGTCTCTTTTAGTCCATTACCAGATAATCTTGGAGAGCTTTGAGGCCTCCTATCAGTGACATCCCTTCCTCTTCTCTTCTTCTCTATGTTCTATGATCTTCTATCAATTTTGGATCTATGTAATGTNTCTTGGGTTTCCTAGCTCTGGAGTCATATTTTTTGGAGTTGTGCTATGAGAGGTTACCGCTGTGAATATTTTGAGAATTATTTAGACCCTCATGGTCCTGATATGTTATTATTTACAGTATCTACAGTTTTTATAACATTCTGATATGTTTTTACTGAGTTTAGTATCAATATTTTACACCCTACTTAGATTTCATTGCTAAAATGACTAGTTTCCAATTCGAATAATTTTATGTACCTAAACAAGTCCATTTGTTTTAATTTCTATTCTGAACATTATTTAACACCACAATTATGACATCCCATGTTTAAAACCAAATTTTAGTGACTCCTTATTGCATTTAGAAAGCATTGAATCTTGACTAGTTGCACAATCCCGATAACTAGTTTTCATAGTCCAACCTTTAATATTCCTTGTAACTTTCCAGACTTATTTAAAACCTAAATAAACATTTATATACATGTATTATAACCTTATTACCAAGCCAAATTAGTTTCCTCAATCCACTGGTTGTTGGATGTGAAAGAATCTTCCTAATTTCACGGTTGGGTGACCCAGAAGCGTGGGAGTAAGTCTCAGCATAGATGATTCTGAAACCTAAATGGTCCCTGATATAAATTTGTTAGGGAAGATTATTTATCAGTCCTAAAAGTTTCATTGGTTTCTTCTGTTATCCCTCTTCCCTGTTCATAAATTTCTCAGCAAAATACCCTTATCTGCCTAGGCCAAAAATTGACATATTGAGTGCAAGTTTTAATTTATAACTTTAACAAAATTGCATCAAGTTAATATTATGATATGTACACCAGATCAGGGATATTACAATGGTGCCAGAGCACTTTACTTGGATCATCATTTGGAAAGAAATCTTTGAATGAAGAAATTCACAACCATGTCATACTATGAGGATGACTATGATGAGCAATATGAAGAGTACTGCAGAGAGTATGAAGAAGAAGAAGAAGAAGTCCTATATGTTGATGGATTCCTATCAAGAGATGAGTATGGTGAATTATATGGCCAAGCATATAGAGAATAAATTAGGTTTGAACCTTCAATGGTTAAGAAATACTTGACCAATATGAAAGAAGCATATGAAAACATGCATTGCTGCTACCAGGAGTATCTAGCTTTGGGTAACAAAATTTGTGCAGACACTTCTTTCAAAGAATATGAGCATTCTTTCAATATCGTCAAATCATCCATAGAGAAACCAAGTTGTTCCAAATCTATGTGTAAAGAAGAAGAAAGAGGAGCCAAAGGTGAAGATTCATCAAAGTCGTCTGCTTGTCCAACTAGTAAGAGAATGTTTGGATTTTTTTCAAACAGAACTTCAAGTGACCATCTTGATGAAGAAGCCTCAAGTTCCTTGAAGAAGAAGAGAAATGAAGCACAAACAGATATCCATGAAGTGAAGTGCAAATCACCACAAAGTGGTTGCATAAGAGGAGAAGTTGAAGTTTAATGCACTTTAAGATTCTTGGTGGGTGATCTGCAAATCACTAATAGAGATGTGGGATCATGTATGGGTGTAGAGACACCTTTTGTATCAGATCCAAAAGGAGATTGCAAATCAAAATTATAGTCACCTTTGGAGCCACATAAGGAAGAAGAAGACAAATCCACACCGCTTGGGTGTGAACCAAAAAATTTGGTGGAGGAGCAGGCCACCATAGTATCACTTCACGAAGATGGTAATATGAAGAACATGGATGATAATGGTTATGATTTTTGCAGCAGCCATGATTACTTACAGCCATCTAATTCATGGAAGGATGAAAATATTTCACTTGCTTATGAGGACTACACAATGCAGGACAATGGTGAGGGAAAATAATTCACTCCTAGTTTCTCTGTTGGTGAACACCAAATCAGTGCAAAGGAGGGTGATGCAATTTATTATAATAAGGGAAATTTTGGATCAAATCCAAAATAAGAACATATAGTATATCTAAAATCATCAGTTGATCTTCCTAATGAAGTGGGAGACAATCCCCCACCAGCTGGTTGTAAACTAGAAAATTCAAAGGGAGGAACACAGTTCATATTTTTGCACTCTCTTGCAGCAAGATGAATTTGCAACCACATCAAAAGTGAGGCTTGACATTGGTAAGAATTCACATCCCCCTATCATCAGTGAGGAGGTTCATGAACCACCTAGCCTCGCAACTAGGAAGGATGAAATAAAGATCCATGAAGGGGAGCACAAGTTATTGCAAGGTATTTGCAGAAAAGGAGAAGTGTCCCATTAGAATAAAGAGAAATATGTTGTAGAAATGGAAGACATAACTGAAATCCTTATTGGTGAGGATTGTACAAGAAAAGAGCAAGGTGTTAATTCACTTGACCCTATCCCCAATGTTGTAGAAGAATAGTCCAGCGAGATAAGAAACACTCTGGACATGGTTGAAAGAGTAACTATTGATGGGTGCTCAAGTTTCAGTGAGACATCTATTGAGGGATTCCCACCTCTCTATGTTGGTGACATAGAGATTTCACTTGAAGAAAAGGTCTCAAGATCAACTTCCACATCACCACTGGAGTTTCATGAAGTTGATCCAAGAGATAGGGAAGAAGAAGAGGTTCATCTACCAAAACCTCATTTTCTTTCAGGGTCACTAAATATGAATGAGTGCAAGATCAAAGAGGCCCTACACACTCTCCATGGAACCCATGTATTGATGACAAATCTCGGTTGGAATTTGGAGGAGAAATTTTCCATGGAATACTTGAAGAAGTTTCAGAAAGCCATGACAAGCACCAAATGTAATTTTCTCCAATTGCTTTCTAATAGAGATAGTTTGCTTGAGCTTGTTGAGTTGTTGCATGGAGCATACTTGAAGGATGAATAGTAGAATTACAAGATCACACAAGAATTATTGACCACCCAGGATTCCTTGAAGAGCACTCAATGTGCACTCCAAGACCCCAAGAGGGAGATAGAGCAACTTCATGAGGAGTTACAAATATTTCACCTACCCTCCTACACACCATTCAGCCATATTCACAAGGTTGATTGCATTCTTGATCATATAGAGGAATCTCATGAGATGGTGGATCATGAGATGCATTTATTTCTACATGTGCTTGAGGATTGTGCAGACAAGCTTGAAGAGAACCAAGCACTTGATCTTTTCTAGAGAAAACTAGAGTTGTTTTCTGTAGAGAGTTTCTTCTCCATGGAAGAGATAGATGAGCCCGCATTGGTTGGATTAGCAAGTGATGAAGAATATGAAGCCATAATATGGGTGGATAAGTAATATAGATATCTGAATCATAGTTCTACTCACACTTCTATTTCAGCCACATCAAGTGGGGATGAAAATTGGGAGAAGGAATTTTCCTTGTTGGTGCCACATGAGGAGTAGGAGGATCCCATAGGTGTTCAAGATGACTTGAGGGATGCACCATTACCTTCTCAGCATAAACATAGGAAGATATTGATGCCACTTGATGTCATTCATTCACACATGGATTGGATAGGCAGATACATAATAGAGATGGAGACTAAAGGGTTTGCAAGCTTGGCTCACATTGGTAAGAGTTTTCTTTGCATTTGTAGCATGCTCATAGATGCATATGGAATTGTTTTATCATGTGAGAAGAAGATAAGAAATGTATGAAATCCATTGGATGCATTGGGTGCACAAAATTCCATGGATTGGATGAGTAGAGAGATGTTGGAGATGAGAACTCCCATAGGGTATCACCACTTGTTCCTTGAGAACATAAATGATGTATGTATTGGTGCTTACTGGCACATTGGGTTACATATGGTGGAAAGACTCAATATGATTTGATCCCACATCGATGAATTCCATGTATGGTGGGAGAGTCTTAGAAATGTTCAGTTTGGCATGGGGAGAGATGAAATTTGAGTGTGGTGGTATGATTTTCACATCCTCATTTTCATCCTCTATCATGAAATTTTGTTGTTGTTGTTACTGATGTTTGGAAAGAGGCCGAGAAATTTATTGGATCCTTGCATTTTTGGGAATGGAATATTTACAAAGGGGGAAGCAACATTTGGATCCTTACAGAAGAGGCAGTGGGATCCAGTAATTCTGATCAGTTACCTTAACTAGGTGGACAATTTTGTTGAAAGAATTAGTCATTGGAGAAATGACTATGATCAGAGTGGTGCAGCAGAAACATGGTGGACAAATTTGCAACACTCTGAAGTACTTATGCTTGAGGACAAGCAGACTTGGGAGGAGAGAATTGTCATGCCCCTTCCTTGAAGGACATCAAGTGTTGACCTTGTCTGTACCTAGGGGGTCTAAAACTCAATTAATTAAATCTTTCTTAGGCAATTCTGGTAAAAAATAAGACTATAAGGCATGTATTGATTAAAATTATATTTATGGATTTTCTCACGTAATTAGTTTTTATAAAAATATAATAATGTGCAAATGAGTTGTGGTGCTACTAGAAGTCAAAGAGGTTGAATTTGGAAAGACAAATTTCTCAAAATGAAAGTGGAAACATTGCAAAAAAAAGGCAAAAGCAACTATCAAGAAAAGATGGAAACTTCCAAAAGCAGGGAAAAGCAAAGCAGACACAAAAGCAGGAAAGTACAGAAAAAGTTGTCGGGAATAAAGCAAACGAATTTCAGTCAAGGAAAGTGCAGTTTCCAAATGGGATGAATGATACAAGAATGGAAACATCTTTGAGGACTCAACGTTGCTAAAATTCTCGAGGAGGATGCATTCATGGTTAGGGTTAGGGTTTCTAAGTGGATGAGTTGCTCTCACATGTCACCTATTACCTATACCTGATAAATAAGTCACCAGTGATCTATTTAGGAAATTCAAGCTCCTTTAATCAGTTTGGTTAATGTATGTTTTGGTATTGATTGGATCCTAAGATTCAATACTGAGTGGTGAGCCTCAATCTTTTGGGTGTTGTGCCCCAAGTCCCTAGTTCTCTTTCTCCCCTCTTCTTCCCATCTTCATCGCAGGTCTTATTGAAGCTAAGGAGAAGCTTTCATCTATTGAAGGAGGTTGTTTATAGGTGTTTATGTCTCTTTCACAGTCCATTATAATATCATCTTTGAGATCTTTGAGACGTCCTATCAGTGACATCTCTTCCTCTTATCTTCTTATCTATGTTCTATGATCTTCTATCAATTTTGGATCTATGTAATGTACATTTTGACATAAATATGATATGATATAAATAATTATTTCTAATTTACTATTAAATATCAATTCCATACCACTTTCAGGTCACTCACAAATTTTGTGAGGTTCAGGGATCGAATTTCTTGGGTTTCCTAGCGCTGGAGTCATATTTTTTGGAGTTGTGCTATGAGAGGTTACCTCTGTGAATATTTTGAGAATTATTTAGAACCTCATGGTCCTGATATGTTATTATTTAAATTAATTTCAAGTTTCATAACATTCTTATCTATTTTTATTGAGTTTAGTATCAATCTTTTACACCCTACCTAGATTTCATTGCTAAAATGACTAGTTTTCCAATTCGAAGCATTTTATGTACCTAAACAAGTAAATTTGTTTTAATTTCTGTTTTGAACATTATTTAACACCATAATGATGACATCACATGTTTAAAACCAAATTTTAGTGCCTCTCTTATTGCATTTGGAAAGCACTGAATCTTGACTAGTTGCACAGTCGTGGTAACTAGTTTTCATAGTCCAACCCTTAATATATCTTGTGAAATACAGAATTGTTTAAATATTGAATAAACATTTATATACATGTCTTATAACCTTATTATCAATCCAAATCAGCTTCCTCAATCCACTGGTTGTTGGATGTGAAATAATCTTCCTAGTTTCATGGTTGGGTGACCCAAAGGCACAGGAGTAAGTCTCACCATAGATGATTCTGAAACATAAAATGTACCTGATATAAATGTGTTAGGTAGTATTATTTCTCATTCCTAAAAGTGTACTTGTTTTCTTCCCTCATCCCGCTTCCCTGTTCATAAATTTCTCAGCAAAATACCCTCATCTACCTAGTCCAAAAATTGACTGATTGAGTGCAAGTTTTAATTCAATTTTTAATAAAATTAAATTAAGTTAATATTCTAATATTTACACCAAATCATGGATATTACACATGTCTACCTCATCATCAACAAATCGAGTACAATCCTGAAAATCAACTATCAAATCTTTAAAATCAAGAGGAAATTCTTGCAAGTACGAGATTGGAGAGTAAAAGAGAATGTTATAAAAGTGGATCCCATAATCAATGATTATGATTTTGCTCAAAATCAGTTACAACTGGCTTAGTATCAAATTTTTCATTATTTCCTTGCTTAAATTGGGAAGATAGAGGATATGAAAACAATGGGAATGCATTTCTATATATTATCAAACTTGTAATAAGGGAGGGTTTTTTTCAATGAGAGATATCGAAAGAGAGCTCAAGGAGAAGTAAAACCCTGTAATATTGGTTGTAATTCTGAAGGGCCCTGTTTTTTTCAATTTGTTATAATCACAAACTCTTGAGGATTTAGATTCTAGTTTGTACCTTATTTATGTATTTTGTATCATTCTTCATATCTAAATAAATATTATGTATCTCGAAATTTTTGGACATTAAATTTTTAGTGTACCTTGATATGTTTGTTATAATATTGTTCAAAGAATTTGATTCATCTTTTGGAAAATGTTTCTATTTGAGTAGGAGTTAAAGGGGATTTGTAAATATGATGTTGAAATCAAACTGACACCTTAATTGATTCCTTACCTTGAATCCTTGATCCTTATATTTCCCTTAAGATCTTAATAAATGCAACCACTTCTTAGCTTTAGTTTCCATTGATTTAATATGTCTAGGATTTGCGCTTATGTAGTCTAGGTACAAACTCCAGTGCAAACATCTTCTGAAGTTTCTTTTTAGATCAAATTAACATCTCATGGCAGGACCATTTTTTGAACCATAGTTGATGAAGGGGCCTTGACTTGTGTCATGTCATTTAAATGTTGGAAAGCATTAGGATCACCTACCTTAGTTCAGTCCCATACTATGCTAAAAGCTTTTGATGGACATTTATTCTCTCCTCATGGACTCACTGTAGCCTTCCCTATTGAATGTGGTAGAAAAACAATCATAGTGGATGTTGAGGTAGTATATGCGCCTATAGATTACAATTTTCTATTAGGATGTAGTTGGAAAAATGTGATGATGGATATAATATCTTCAGAGTCTTGAGTGATTCGGTTCCCTGATTGGGGGAAGATTGTCATGATTGACCAATTATATTAATGCATGCTTGAAATTGTTGTCCAACCAAATGTTCCTTTCATTAGGGATGCTCTAAAAGAGGTTTAAGACATTAGGGTAGGATTGTTCAAAAATGATTCCCTCATGGGAAACTTTATTATCCCGCAACTCTTATCTGTTGTAGAAGTGAGATATCAAGATATTCAAATGGATTCAATTATTTAGATGAAAATATTCCTTTGATGCAGGAATATGATCCAGTTACTTGGCCCATTTTGGTTGTGAGCTCTCTCAACTCACTTGTTTTCTTGGACATAATTTTATCATCAAATGAAACTATCATTGGAGTCATAAACATTTGGTTGTACCCACCTAAGGAGATATTTTGTGGGTCAAATGGGAGCATACTTGGTTTAAATCCACCCAAGCATAGGAGAATCCTTTGTATGTTCCTAAATATTATCAGGTATATTTGGAAGCATGCATATAGGTTGAGGTTATCCCTCTATGAATATGAATTTGAACCTTTTGCAACCCAGACTTGCAATATGGTCGAACTTGTTGGAAATCGGTGGGTCATCTCATCATATCTGTATTTTCCACTATTTCGACAAAAGAGCCTATCGAACATGGGACACATTAGTCATCACCGCATTGCCATTTTGGTGCCCATACTGAGTTATTCTCATACGCCTGGGATCCCAATAAGTCCCATCATGACCTGGAGTTTGATACCATAAACTTATCTTCCATATAGTTCAGACTATTTATTAATGGGATCCCTATTTCGTGTCAATTTACATAAGCATGTGTTAAAATATCCACATAAACATCTGTTCTTACTGCTTCAGTGCTTATTGCTTATGTTGCATATATGCATTTGCAATCACTTTTTGCTCAAGACGCCTATAAACCATTGCTTCTATTTAAGTTGACCTATAAATGTGAGAGCTATTTGATTCTGGTAGTTGAAGATAGAACACAATTCATGATGATTTTATGATTTTATGATGATTTTTTATTTTTGATGATTTTATGATTTCCCCTTTCCTACTTGGCCATTGAACTAATTTGGATAACCACAATTACTTGGTTCTATTTAGTCATCTGTAGACACATAATTCTGCTTCAAATAGTCAACCAATGGAGGGAACACCCATAAGAGTGTGCACAACTAGCTCATCCCTATTTTCAATATGTATCTTTTCCTTGGCCTGACTTGTTCTCTTAAAAAATAGGGTACGCCCATCCAACACTCATTCCCTCCCATATACTTGTTGCTGCTGCAACTGTTCTCCCTAAATTTACTTTATTTAAATTCTGGGCCCCTACTCATCGCTTTTGCTTGGTTTGGTCGTGAAACTCTTGAGCCTCTCAGGCGTTTTTCTTCTTTTAGTTTTACTTTGAAAAATGGATGTCAGCTGGTTTATTTATGCCTTGTTCAGTTTCGGTTTGAGTCGTGGATGTCTGGTTTTCTGGTCAAAGAAAAGGAAAATTTTGTTCTTCAGAGTTTCCTTTTCGAAGAAAGAACGAGCCCAGCTGTGCTTGATCCTTAAAACTGTTCGAATATTTGATTGTTCCTTGCGATCGGGCCTCTTTTTAATTTCAGATCGGAAGCCGTTAGTCTTCTGTTCCGTCGCCATTGCGGCCCTCAGATAATTCTAGCGCCCGACTCTCTAGATCTCGCCGACGTCCGATTTGTATTTAACCTTAAGTCGCTTGCCCGTAGCCCTGAATCATCCGCCGTTGCGGCTGGGAGATCCTCTGAGCTTCCAATTCTAATGTCTGTCGATGTTCGACTTATCCTCCTCCTGCCCTCGTCGCTTGTCTCCAACCTTTGTCTCGTCCACCGTTTCGGCTGGGAGATCCTTTCAATTTTTGATGTACCATCCTTCCGACGTCCGATTAATGATGTTTCCCACCTGTGGAGTGGTATACCCATCCGACGTAAGTATTGTTGAGCCACCAATAAGTCTCCCGCCATGGTCGAGGTATTGGTATCGGCGCTTGGTGATTTCCTTGCGGGCTGGTTGTTTCATGAGTAAATCTGACTATTTTGTTTTGTAACGTAACCCCAGTGGATGATGCTTGTCGATCGATTGCAGGTGAGCGTGGAGGAGTGATCAAAATGCCACGGCGTGGAGAAATACAGGCCGTTTAACAGCAAACGCGGAGTTTTGAAAGGCCCAGCAGTTACCCAACCAATCATGAATGTGCATTGAAAGATGGGGGATCAGGAACGTTTTGGCAACTGGAAAGCCACACGTTTAGGGGAAGCCCGAAGGGTTGCAAATGGTAGTTTAAATATCAGAAAGTAGGGATGAGACGGGGATTTTTCCCTAGGAAATTTTGTAAACCATCTATTGTAAGAGGAACTACTTTGTTTTACATGAGAGACTGCAAACTTTGCTTGCTGGAAGAGGCGCAATATGGAATACATCACATGTATTTAATTGAGCTATGTGAAGAGAAACTATTTCGTTTTCAGCTATGACTCTTTAACTTTGAGAATGTTCTGATTTCTGAACCTATGTTCTTGCTGGAATATTCTTAAGTTTAATTTTGTGATGTGGTTTTCCATGGTGAGTAATATTGGCTTGTTCATAAATAATCAGCTATCTGGTTGTTGAAATATTTTATAGAGTGTTCATGTGTTTTGGAAGAAAGTCTCAGCTATCTGAAACATTTCACAATGCATGTACTGATTGTATTATTCACCCAACATGGTAATTCTGCTCCCTAGGGATAGATTAGATAGTTAGTTTATTTCTTATTGTATCTGATTTGGTTGCTTGCGAGCATAAGACAAGAGGTAAGAACCTGCGCATCACATTGTGATCGCTCCCTGCATCTTGATCACCCTGCATTTAGTTAGGCACTTGCATTTCATTTCTTGAAGTCAAAAAACACAAAAAATCGGTGGACCAGGCCGCAACTGATAAAGCCTTTGTTTTGTTACTTGACCTACAGTAGCCGGACTGCAAACCGGACGGGTTCCCTATACCAAACAATCAACGGGCTAGTTGGGAACGTTGATTGGGGAGAATCCCTTACTGTTGCCGCCTTCGAATTTCCAGGCCTCAACAGTTTTGGCGCTACAAGGAGGGCCGCCAGTGCATGGATGGCCGAGGAAACCCGTTTTCCCGAGATTATTCCGCTGGTTACAGTTCTGAAAGTAGTGGGCCATGCAATCCAATTCTGGAAGAAGAAAAAAGGGAACATCTATATGTTGTTGGTAACGAAGTAGTTAACGACCTAAGAAGACACATCCGGGCATACGTAAAGAAGCTTGGAGGGTTTCCAATTATCCCTGACTTACCTAGAAGAGAATACAAGAAGAAAAACCGTCCTATAGCAGAAGATTCATTGTTGGTTGGAGACTGGGAAGAACTTGTAGAGACTTCTTTGCAAGAAGTTGAGCTACCTTTGAATCAAGAAGGCCCAGAAACCCCTTACATTTCTCCTGTTCACACCCTTGTTGGTTCACCTCCTCACTCTCCACCTCAACTCATGGCCAGTGTTAACGCCAATCAACCTCCTCCCAATCCACCTAATCCACCACCTGCAAGGAAAGCCAGGTCACCCCTAAACCTGACTCCCCCTTTGCATGACCTACCTCAAGCCTTTGAGAAGTTACTGCCTAAATTTGACCCCAACGAGAAGATCCTAGTGGACGATCACCTACAAAGTTTCTACTTGGCAATAGAAGGTCTGAGGGCTGGGGAACATGAAGATGTAGTGTGCAGACTTTTCCCGCATACCCTCAAAGGAGCTACTGCATCTTGGTACTTTGGATTTCCCGCTAATTCTATCCCGGATTGGGATACATTCGAGAGAATTTTCAGAAGTAAGTATGCAGTTCAAAAGACTCACGCAGCCCTTATGAAAGAACTATGTGCACTAAAGAAAGAGAAAAGGAAAAAGTGCACAGTTTCACACAAGGGTTCGCAGCATATCTTAAGAACTTTTCTGAAACAGACAAGCCTTCAGACAAAGTACTAATTGAATACTATACTTCAGCTTTGGGTCCTGATCTGGCCATGTTTGCGAAAGGTAGGGCCAAGCCTACTCTGACAGAAACCTATGAAGAAGCAGAAGTGGTGGAGGCTGAAAGAGAGAGTATTGAAGATTACCCCGAACAATCAGGAGAGAGAAGGAAAACTTTATTGTTCACTAAGCCTAAAGAGGAGAAAGCACCAAATTATGAAAGTATGGCCAAAATGATGCAAAATATGTCTAATAAGATCATAGACTTGGAGAAGGAGAAGGAAACACAGAAGTCCTACAGGCCTTATTATAAGAAAAGGGAGGAAGACAATCAGTCCCAACCTCCTCCTCACAATACTGCATCTATGAATCTGACAGAGATAGGGATGGAAAATTCCTGCACCTTTCACCAGCAGCCTCACTCCGAAAGGAATTGTCCACAATGGATAAATTCAATGACGTTAGTTATGAATCAGATGTTGGATTCGAGACTAACGGAAGAAGATGATGAGGAAAAGAAAGAAAATGCTGCTTCTACTTCTACGTAGGAAGAAGAGACTATGGCATTATGGAGTTCTGTATCCTTACTCGATGCAGAAGAAGATATAACTAAAAAACACAAAGACATCAGGGAGGCTAAAGTGACAACTAGAAGTCAAGGGATGGTTAGCAATGACAGTCTTTTACTCCCAAAGATCAGAAGGCTGCAAAGAAATATCAAGAATAAATTTCAAGATAAATCCGTGGCTGACAAGACTCCAGAATTCACTATTACCAGCCAAGATCCTAAGCAGAACAGAACGCTACCTGAACTAAACAAAGAAAAGGTGAATGCTGATAAATCTCAGTCCATTAAACAACAAATAGAAAATGACGTTGTTGAATATTTAAAAAAGATAAAGGCAAACGTCCCTCTGTTTGAAATGTGCAAAGTACCTCAACAAAAAGAAAGATTGTTGAAAGCACTGGAAACATCAGAAGAGGAGCGGCCTGCTGACAACCAACCTCTGGACGAGGAAGAAATTGGAGAAGCTAGCACTGGAGGTAAGTCTAAAACTAAATAGCCACCCTTCCAACTGACGTTTGAAATTTTTAACCATAACGTTCACAATTGTCTAGTAGACTCAGGGGCGTCAATTAATTTCATGCCCGTATCAGTGTGTAAGAAAATCAATGGGAAATTTAGGCCAACCACGTGGAGGGTGGTGCAATTGGATAGGACATACGTTAAGGTAATTGGTGAGATGGAGGATGTTCTAATCCGTCTAGCATCAAATGACAAAGTATGCTAGGTTATTAACATCGTGGTGGCTGATATACTAGACGCTTACGGCCTGGTCCTGAGCAGAGATTGGTCAGCCAAATTGAATGGATATTTCACCTTAGATTGGTCACACCTGTGGTTGCCATACAAAGGAAGTCCCAATCAGATTAAGGTTTTGAGAGAATCTCATATGAAGTACAATTTACTCAGCTGGATGAGAAGAATGTACCGGTCGAACCTGTGTTGGGAAATTATTTCCTCGAACTGGAACCAGGGAACTATCAAGCGGAGGAGGCCAATGACACATCTAACACCCAGCCTGATCTCCTTCGTTTTTCTCAGGCTGATGAGATTGACTGTAACATAGTAGGCTTAGCAGTAGGAATAGATTCGTTTTTAGTAGTTAATGATTTTTGGACTTTATTTTTTTATGGCTCAAAGACATTAGAAGGGTCGGGGGCTGGATGTGTCCTTATTGATCCACAAAAGAATAAACTTTTCCTGTCATGTAGATTAGAGTTTGAATGTACTAACAATACAGCTGAATACGAAGCACTGGTGCAGGGACTCAAGAAAGCGATTGAATTGAAGGTAAGTAATTTAAAAGTTTTTGGAGACTCAGAAATAGTTGTAAAGCAAATAAAAAATCAAATACATTGTGTTTCCCCCCACTTAAAAGCTTACCAAAATGAGGTATGGGATTTGCTTAAATATTTTCATGCATTCAATATTATTTCAATCCCAAGAATGAAAAATGCGGCCGCTGATCTTTTTGGCCACATCAGCTGCCAGGCTGGTACCCACTAATAACAGATGTTCTGTTGAATTACTTTTCAGGCCTTCAGTACCTGACATGATCACCAACTTGCGAGTATTTGACAATGACCAGCAAATAATCGAGTGTTTGACAAATGATGAGATATTTAAAGGAGCCATTATCGATGATGAAAAACACCAAGCCGAGATGAAATTTGACAATTTCATCCCTAAAGGGGTCAGAACGTTAGAGAAGATGTTTGAATTGGATGAAAAATTCAGAAGACCCGCTAACGTAAAGACGCACAGCTCAACTCTACAGTTCGAGCTGGTAAACTTAGGGACTGAAACGAATCCTAAGTTTGTGAACCTCAGCAAATGTTGTTCACCAATCGAGAGGGATAGGTTCATCAGTTTGTTTAAACAGTACAAAGATGTCTTTGCCTGGACGTACCAAGATTTGAAAACCTACGACACTAGCATCATCAAGCATATCGTCCCTATTAAAGTGGGCGTCAAGCCATATCAGCAGCCATTAAGGAAGATGCACCAGAAGTTGGAGCCACTAATCCAGAGCGAAGTAAAGAAATTGTTAGATGCCATAATTATTTTTAAAGTCAGACACTTTGAGTGGGTGTCAAATTTAGTGCCAGTTAGAAAAAAATCGGGAGAAATCAGACTGTGCGTGGACTTCAGAAACTTAAACCGCGCCTCAGATAAAGACAACTATCCGGTGCCTCCCATGGAGCAGTTGTTATAGATGGTTTCCGGTTACGAATTGTTTTCATTATTAGACGGGTTCTCTGGTTACAACCAAGTGTTAGTATCCAAGGAAGATAGATTGAAGACAACATTCAAAACTAAATGGGGGACTTTTGCCTATAGAAGGATGCCTTTTGGACTGATTAACGCTGGAGCGACATTTCAGAGAGCTATGGACATAGATTTTCGTGGACTGATCGAACGAAGTGTTGTGGTATACCTTGATGACATCACAATATTTTCGAAGAAAAGAGGGGAGCATGCGTTCCATCTGAAGCAAATTTTCGAACGCTGCCGAAAATATGGCATTTCCCTCAATCTTAAGAAGTGCGTTTTTGCGGTCACAGAGGGCAAGTTACTGGGGCATATAGTTTCAAAGAGAGGTATATCTATAGACCCAGAAATAATTAAGGCCATTGAACAAATCCCTATGCCCCATAATAAAAAGGGAATGCAATCTTTCATGGGAACAATAAATTTTGTAAGAAGATTTGTACCTGATTTTGCCCAAACTGTTAAGCCACTCCAGCAGATGGTCAAGCAAAACACACAATTTAAGTGGACTGAAATTGAAAAGAATGCTTTCAGCAAAATCAAGACTGATGTTGCACATGCTCCCTCCCTGAAGAGCCCAGAATTTGGTAAAGACTTTATTATGCACACCTTTGCATCCGATGATTCATTGGCAGCCGTGCTTACGCAAAAAGAGGATGGGGGTGATGAATTCCCAATCTCTTTCATGAGCACTAGGATTCAAGGGGCTGAATTAAACTACCCATCCATTGATAAGCAGGCTTACGCAGTATTTAAGGTAGTAAAGCAATTCAGGCCTTACATGTTAAAAAATCGAACCAAGGTAATAGTCCCTTACCTAGCTGTAAGATCCCTTCTCATTCAGAAAGAGTTAGGAGAAAGAAGGGGAAACTGGGTAACAACTCTTCAAGAATACGACCTTGAATTCAAGCCAGCCTCTATAGCGAAAGGTCAAGGATTATGCAAATTGATGACTGGAAGCAGAAACAACGAAGAACAAGCATGGGAAGATGATGCCGAATTGCATGTAATGGATGTATGTCCTTTGTTCATAGCTCCTGAGTCCTGGTATAGAGATCTTGTACATTACTTATAGTCAGGGCTGTTTCCAGAACATTGGAGTTCAAAACAAAGGAGAGCTCTGTGTTTGAAATCAGCTTCCTACCAAATCATAGAAGGCGTATTATTCAAAAAGAACTACAATGGAGTCCTCCTGAGATGCTTGGAGAAAGAGGATGCTGAGAAAGTAATGTCTGAATTACACGATGGTCTGGCTGGGGGACATTATTTAGGGGACACTACAGCCCACAAAATCCTTAGAGCTGGTTACTATTGTCCGACACTCTTTAAAGATGCACATGCACATGTCAGGACATGTGATATTTGTCAAAGGTGTGGTGGGAGACATCCCAAAGCAGCAGCGCCCTTAAAGCCTGTGATGATCACGGAACCATTTGACCAATGGGGGATGGACATTATTGGAGAGATAAAACCGAATTCTTCCCTGCTGCACAAGTACATTCTTACTGCAATGGACTATTTCACTCGCTGGGTCGAAGCTATCCCACTGCGCAAAATAAACGAAGACGAAGTCATTAGCTTCCTACAAGATCATATCATGACCAGGTTTGGAGTTCCAATTTCGTTAGTTTTTGACAATGCTAAATATTTTTCATCAATTAAATTGACTGCATTTGCTCATGATAAAGGGATAAAATTACATTACTCTGCTAACTACTATCTGCAAGGGAATGGCCTGGCCGAGTCCTCTAATAAAACCTCATTAGAATTTTGAAGAAGACTGTAGTAGAAAACCAGAGAATTTGGCACTCAGCCTTACCCAACGCCCTGTGGGCTGACCGAGTCACCCCCAAGTCTGCAATAGGAGTGTCACCCTATACCCTTGTGTACGGTAAGGAAGCCATCCTGCCTCCCAATATCATGCTACCAGCTTCCATACTAGCCCAAGAGTCTAAGGGGTCGGATGAGGAGGTTCTCCAAATAAGGATATATAATCTTCTGAAAGCAGAGGAGGCCAGATCCAAGGCTAGAGAACGTTTTAAACAACAGCAGGAGATAGTAAAAAGATGGTTTGACTTGCATAAAGCTGGAAAAAGGGACTTGGAGGTGGGAGACCTTGTTCTCAAGTGGGATCATCCCCATGATGAGAAAGGAAAGCATACTAAGTTCCAGCAATTGTGGGTAGGCCCATTTCAGATCAAAGAAAAACTTGGCCCTGCTACTTATAAGCTGCAGGATTTACAGGGCCGGGAAGAGAACCTACCAGTCAATGGTTTGGTTCTCAAGCCTTATTTTTCTTAAGGTTGTCTTTGAGTTTCCTGTTTTGTATATAAATAAGAGGTTGGTTGTTTTGAGTCGTGTTTTCATTTTGTTTGGTTTTAAGTCTATTGGTTTCAATAAAGGGAGTTAACTCATGGTTATTTGAGACACACCAAAATTTCTGGGGATGGTGGACATGTTTGAGTAGTCAGACTGTGTATTGCTGTTTGATTTCTTCTAGTCTAGCAGTTTTTCTAGAAATCTCTGTGTGCATTGAAGTCCTACTTAACCCTGCAAGTTAAACCGGATTCGAGGAGTCTAGAATACTATGTCGGGGCTCCATCCACGTCACATTTAAAATGTTCAAAGGAGCGACAGTAAAGGACCCATGGAAAGAAGCAAGGTGAACAGTGTATTAAATACAAATGATCCCATGCCAAGAAGCAAATGCCAAAAGGAAAATAAAGAGTCCAAACTTCTATAAAAGCATCATAAATCAAAGCAGTGTTGAATCACTAGTACTAAATTGCCAAAAGATCCTCTCCATCCGTGAGCTGAAGCTTGAAGCACACCACTCACACAAAAGGACACTATGGGATAGAGGATCCTGAATCAAAATTCAGTAAGAAAGGCGCACAGAAAGACTCAAATGAAAGGAACAAAAGTACAAAAGCTCAAAAGTGTTAAAATGGCATGGGAACGAGGAACAAATGAATACTGTTGTTTACTATCTGCTGCAATCCTGTGGTGTCCACGCTGTTAGCTACCTGAAGATAGAGGTAATAATGAAACTCATACTCTGGCCCCGACAGAGTTATCAGGACGCGAAGGTTTCGGTTTCCACTTCCCCAAATTGGACTAGTATCAATGATTAAGGTACACACTTCGGTCATTTGAGAAATCCGGATAGCTGGAAGAATTTATTTGATGCATTTGGTTGTGAAACAGCCTGCCACTCAAAGGAAAGTCACCCAAATATCTAGGTTCACCAGGAAATTGCCAATTGTTGCTGCCGCAACTGTTCTCCCTAAATTTACTTTATCTAATTCTAGGCCCCTCCTCATCTCTTTTGCTTGGTTTAGTCGTGAAACTCTTGAGCCTCTCAGGCATTTTTCTTCTTTTAGTTTTACTTTGAAAAATGGATGTCAGCTGGTTTATTTATGCCTTGTTCAGTTTCGGTTTGAGTCGTGGATGCCTGGTTTTCTGGTCGAAGAAAAGATAAATTTTGTTCTTCAGAGTTGCCTTTTCGAAGAAAGAACGAACCTAGCTGTGCTTGATCCTTAAAAATGTTCGAATATTTGATTGTTCCTTGCGATTGGGCCTCTTTTTTATTTCAGATCGAAAGCCGTTAGTCTTCTGTTCCACCGCCGTTGTGGCCCTCAGATCATTCTAGCGTCCGACTCTCTAGATCTTGCCGACGTCCGATTTGTATTTAACCTTAAGTCGCTTGCCCGTAGCCCTGAATCATCCGCCGTTGCGGCTGGGAGATCCTCTGAGCTTCCGATTCTAATGTCTGTCGATGTCTGACTTATCCTCCTCCTTCCCTCATCGCTTATCTCCAACCTTTGTCTCGTCCGTCGTTTCGGCTGGGAGATCCTTTCAACTTCCGATGTACCATCCTTCCGACGTTCGATTAATGATGTTTCCCGCCTGTGGAGTGGTCTACCCGTACAACGTAAGTATCGTTGAGCCACCAGTAAGTCTCCCGCCATGGTCGAGGTAGTGGTATCGGCGCCTGGTTATTTCCTTGCGGGCTGGTTGTTTCATGAGTAAATCTAACTATTTTTTTTTCTAACGTAACCCCAGTGGATGATGCTTGTCGATCGATTGTAGGTGAGCGTGGAGGAGCGATCAAAATGCCACAGCGTGGAGAAATACGGACCGTTTAACAGCAAACGTGGAGTTTTGAAAGGCCCGACAGTTACCCAACCAATCATGAATGTGCGTTGAAAGATGGGGGATCAGGAACGTTTTGGCAACTGGAAAGCCACACGTTTAGGGGAAGCCCGAAGGGTTGCAAATGGTAGTTTAAATATCGGAAAGTAGGGATGAGACGGGGCTTTTCCCCTAGGAAATTTTGTAAACCATCTATTGTAAGAGGAACTACTTTGTTTTACATGAGAGACTGCAAACTTTGCTTGTTGGAAGAGGCGCAATATGGAATACATCACATGTATTTAATTGATCTATGTGAAGAGGAACTATTTCATTTTCAGCTATGACTCTTTAACTTTGAGAATGTTCTGATTTCTGAACCTATGTTCTTGCTGGAATATTCTTAAGTTTAATTTTGTGATGTGGTTTTCCATGGTGAGTAATATTGGCTTGTTCATAAATAATCAGCTATCTGGTTGTTGAAATATTTTGTAGAGTGTTCATGTGTTTTGGAAGAAAGTCTCAGCTATCTGAAACATTTCACAATGCATGTACTGATTGTATTATTCACCCAACATGGTAATTCTGCTCCCTAGGGATAGATTAGATAGTTAGTTTATTTCTTATTGTATCTGATTTGGTTGCTTGTGAGCATAAGACGAGAGGTAAGAACCTGCGCATCACATTGTGACCGCTCCCTGCATCTTGATCACCCTGCATTTAGTTAGGCACTTGCATTTCATTTCTTAAAGGCAAAAAACACAAAAAATCGGTGGACCGGGCCGCAACCGATAAAGCCTTTGTTTTGTTACTTGACCTACGGTAGCCAGACCGCAAACCGGACGGGTTCCCTATACCAAACAATCAACGGGCTAGTTGGGAACGTTGATTGGGGAGAATCCCTTACTGTTGCCGCCTGCAAATTTCCAGGCCTCAACAATACTATAGCATTCTTTATTATTTTTTCAAGCTAATAAATGAAAAAAGTACTAACAATTTAAAAAAAAAAAATTGAAAAAAATGGGGAGACTTGAATCATTCCATATTGAATATTTGCAATAGAGGCAATAACCCTTAAACACGACATAATTTCGTATCCGTTGTTAGTACACCACTTACATTCGCAAAAAGAAACTATACTAGTAATTTGAGAAGATCTCCACCGATGGGTTATCCTTCCCATCATCTATGGAGCCTTTAGTTAATGCATATGGCATTGACGAATTTCATGATGGTTAGTTACTCGAGTCTTATGTTTCCAAGAGTCAATTTTGCATCATGTTATGTGTTCAAGGGAAGTCAAACTAGTGCCGACCATTCCTCAAGTATTCCTGACCAATCTTGTCGGCCTTCCTTGTGTCAATATACAATGTTGGATCTCACATATCTATCAAATTGTATCATCCTATTGATATCAGTTTCATGTAAGTTTATGTGGGATGCTTTAATTACCTCCTTCTGGGAGATCTATTCCTATCAACGCCAAATCATCATCTATGAAATGGATCTAGGAACCCCAGTGAGTACCTTGGATCTTACAGTCATTAATGGCATGTTTCCTCGCAAATGACAGTGGGTATACATCAATGAACCCTAATTTTTTATTCTACAAGTGTTTGACATCAAAGCATATATTCACACTTGTTAGTTTGTACTCAGGTACCTTGGATTCCATCCTCATTATCGGGGGGTCTTCTTGCATGAGTTAAGAGTATACATCAATGACCAGTTATTATATGATGTTTTATTATGCTCGACATCAACTCATATATTCGCATGATATAAACTTGTACTATCGTTGGTTTTTATTGAAGACCTTGGGAAAGATAACTGTATCACTCATAGATGCACTACCCGAGTTGCGCAAGATTAAAACTACCATATCAAAGTACCTTCAATACGTGGATATTTTGCACTCATCAGAAATGCATATATTCATTTTTGAAGAATTTACTTTTGAAATGGATCCAATGTGTATTGTTCATGGCCATTCTTTTTTACTACTGAGCATTGGTATACCTACCTCATGAAGATATTGTATATTTGAGAAATTTCCTCGTTTGACTTGAAGGTGTTTCTCCAACTCCTGTGATTATGAACTAAATCCCTTACCATCTTGCCTTGATCACTAAAGAGTATCAGTGTGAAAAGTATCATAATGAAATCAATGTATTTCATCCCTCGGCATAGCTTCAGACCTCATACATTAGGGGGAATCTATTAAGAATCAAATTAACACCCTTGAGAATGATGGTATGAAAACATATCTTTATTTTCACCCGCAACATGAAGATCAGAATTTGGAACAAATTGAGAGCTTTGATCTCTCATCAAACCACTTCTTTTGCAAAGGAAGAAGTATGTGAATACAAAGGTTTCTATAAATAACTCAATATAAAGACTACTTAAGGGCCAAAACCTAGTTTCCACAAATCCTAGAGTGGAAAGAAAACATTTCATAAGTATTAATTTTCCTAAAATCCTGGAAATTCGACCAAAATACCTGAAAAACTAAGTAAAGTGTTTTTTTATGAAAATAGTCAAAATTCATGAGAAAGTTTAATCCCACATTCATGTTTGGTAATTGGGTGCACACATCCCAATGATATATAATAAATACATATCAGGTGAAGTAGAGGACATAAAAATGAAAGCAAAGACATGTTGAAGGATTTGAAGGCTAGAAGAATTATTTTCCACACCAAGCTCTTGGTGATCAATGTAATGGGTGTAGAAGGATGGTTTAAAGCAAACGAGAAGGGATTCACCTCCACAATTGGATTTTAAGAACTCTCTTCTTATTTTCAATATGATGCAATTCTAGTTTCCCCCTAGTTTTGAGTTTGAATCTATGTGTTAAATCTAGTTTTGAATTGAAGCTTTGGTAGATAGATTTCAATTTTTTTCAAGTTCATAGAGGTAGAGCTTGAGGTAAGGAGCTAGCAAGAAATAATCTAATAGAAGCCTAAAGGCCATGGATTCTAAATCAAGGGGATATTATATAAGTGGCATGCTTCAATAGGTTCTTTCATTTCTTTCTCCCCTCTCTACTCTTTGAAAATACTTAGGAATTTCATGAAACTTTCAAATTATTGCATGTGTTTATGTCGATTAGGAGTCACCCACCTATAGTAAGGATAGTGAATATTGTAGGCAAGTCCCCACTAAAATTTATACTAACACATTGACCATGTCTCTACTAAGTTGGATTACCTCCACAAGATATCACAACCCTTGGCTTCCTAAGTCATGCGTCATGACTAACGAGTTTGGGGGATTTTAATTGTTGTTTCCTGCGAAGATACATCAATACTCCCTTTTCAACTAGAGCAGTGTTTCATATTATACCAATATTGTTCCAGTAATAGGCTTAGTAGATATGCTAGAAATACTGCTCATATGTGGATATGTACAGGAGTTACACAACTCCTTTCTGCACCATGTCCCAAATAGAACTTACTAGGAACCTTGTAAATATTTATTTCCTTATGATATCCTCTATCTAGAGTAACATATTTGATGTGATATTTCTCAATCATTGTACTAGTCAAAATCCATATGTTCGTGAAAATTACTTTCACTAACCGAGACATGTCTGAATCCGCATACATGTGTACCAATTAGGTAACACAACACATGCTTTGTTGTACATGTATATGTACTAACTATAAAACATATAACTGGTCTCGGGAACTATATATATATATATATATATATATATATATATATTGAGATCCTACAAATCTAAACAAGAATCGAATTTATATTTATGTGTGTGGTCATGGATTTATAATCCATTGTTTCTGAATCCTTTCAAGAACTCTACTGAACATTTTTCCTCAATAGAAGAAAAATATTATCCAATGACTGTTACACCTATAAAATTTAGAATCATTCAAGATTCTTACATATATATTCCTTTTGAATATGATTACCATACATGGTTTCTACAAAGAAGGAGGTTAACTTAACCGGTTCCACTGTTTTTTCCAGGAGTTAGCAAATCTAGCCTCTCCCTCTCAACATCTAGGATGTGGGAATCATAAAATTGAGTCCTCCATCATGGAGACTCATATTCCTCTATATATAACACATATATGAATATAATTAAAATAGATACAATACTTTGAGGAGTCTTTACATTTCTTAGAATAGAATTAGGGCTTCTATTATGTCTTCTTCCTAAGAAACATAGGAACCTCTCAATCTGCTCTTTTTCAGGATCAACCATTTGAATGAATCCATGGAATTATCTTATTTTAGGTCAGGGAATATGTTTTTCCCTATAATAAAAATTATTCAAATGATTAATAACATTATATAACCAAGAAATGCAATCACGTGAAAAATTTAAACATACCAACAATGGTTCTCACATCTATGTACATAGACTAAATCAATGTTTTGGCATAACCTCATTCATATCTTATGCGATGTTTTTCAACCCTACATTAGTCCTATATCAGTTCAAAAATTCATCTTTTATGAATGAAATATGCATCCCCATATTCATATCTCATGAAGCAAGTGTGAAGCCCTCTATCTGATATATTATGACCAACCATGCAGTGCTATGTTCATAGCTCATGAAGCAAGCATGAATCCCTCTATCTCAGGTCTTATGAAGGAAAATTTTAGCTTTATATTAGTCCTATATAAGTATATATCAGTACTACATAAGTATTATATTAGTCCTATATTATATTACATAATATGGACTCATGAGATCGACAAAATGCTATTAAAAGACAAACAATAATGTATATTCTCAACACAATTCATAAGTATAGGAATACATATATCTATATGAAAATCATGAAATATATTAAAAAACATTTATATATTATTTATAAAAACATATAACAATCAAATATAAAGTACTTATCTTTTATTGATTTGTGTAAGATTCCTCTTGATCTCTGCACCATTGTGGAGAAAACTGGAGTCCTTCCTTATTCACTTGAATGGAAGAGATTCTTTGTAGTGAAAGGATTTCTCCCTTTCTTCAATATTTCCATGAGGGAAATATTCTCCTCTTTAATTTAGACAACCTTTCTTTGGATGCACCCCTCTTCTTGAATCGATGGCTTTTTTCTTGAAAATATTAGTGAGTGTATGAAAACACTCCCTTGCGTTCTTCAACAGAATGATCATGGACATGAGATTGTCCTTAAACAAATCAAATATGATATTATTTGCCTTTGCTTAGTTCTTATTTAAGTTTTTTTTCCCTTATTTGGTGGTATTCTCCTATACCACTAAGGATACATAATAATCAAGGTCATGCTCTTCAAGATTGTTCAATACTCTTGGCTTCCATGTGATGAAGTTGGAAGTACTTTAGAGGCAGTCTTCCACTTGAATGGATATTGATTTCATAGCTGCAATATTTTGCTGAACTCTTCAAGATATACATAGGATTAGATTGATTCACAAAACTAAGCTTTTTCATGCCCTATGCTCTGATACCATGTTGATGTTTGAGAAAAATCGGAGATGCTTGAACTTTAAAAAAAATTATCAAACAATTTAAGCACATATGTATCTCATAAATAAACCACATAAATATAGACACATGTAAATATCATCCACATAAATAATATTCGTAAATCATCCATATAAACCAGCTCCATAAATAAGCCATATAAATCAATCTACCATGAGAGACAAGATATACCCTGGGAAAACCCTCCAAACACAGAGGATGAAAGACCCAACAATTGTTTGAGTATGATAGATAGATTTTTAGAGAATGGTTTACAACACATAAGAATATTTCCCAATAATACATATCACCATAGTAGTAGAGAATATAGATCCAATGCAACCTTACAAAAACAATTGCATGCAACTATATTGAACTTGCCATATGCCTAGTATATTAATAACACACCAAAAACCCTATCATGTAGAAGGTAGCACATAGGAGGCTTAGTAAACACACTAAGAGCACCATGTAGTGCATTCACAAGGAGGAGCTAACTATAACTCCCTCCATGCAAACATTAGCGCCATTCCTTTCCTCGATTAGCTTTAATTGAATGTTCACTGTCTTGAACTAAAAGTGAATTGAGTTGAACGGAATGTTAACGCACTTGAACTGAATGTTAACTTACTTGAATTGAATTTTAACTGACTTGAACTGGATTTAATTGAATGTGAATTGAACTCAATCCTTAATTGACTGTTGATCATTTAGTTAACATGCTAACTTAGTTTTCATTAGCACTTCACTCTTAGTGCCATCCATGCACAATTTCTATTATTAAATTTTGCATGGATCTCTTTAGTTAACTGATGCATACTAATTGACAAACATTAAGCTCTTCTTTACTTAACTGATTACATTCATTAATATTTCAACTAATGCTTTGACTGAGGCATTCATATTTTACTGAATATTTATAACTTGAGTTCACTCATGCATTTGCATGGGAAATTTGAACTCTCTTTATTTATGCTTTATCTCATTATCATTAAATAATTAATGCATGGTACATATGTGTAATATTTATCCATCTTATCATATGATACTCATAAGAATTATTTCATACATACTGATGATCATATATATTACCTCGGGCCATATAGTCATATGCTAAAGTAATTCACTCTAGGGGTAGCTAAGCCCTGAAGGAGACTTATAGCACTCAATGACCATGACTAAAAATATATCACATAGTATCACCTCAAAAAATGGAGGTCTGTAGTCTTGATACAACACAAGACTTCAATATTGATACAACACAATATCATCTCCACAATTGGAGACCCATTCTCATAGGGTACCTTCTATGAGAATACTTGACATGATATTACTCATAAGTATAGTCTTGATATTACTCACAAGGCTCAGCTTGATATAACTCACAAGATTTACCATACAACGTCACCACCTCAATCATATGAGGATACATAGGACTTGATATTACTCACAAGTCCAAAGAATGACTCATGATGATGTACAATCAACAACAATAACAAGAATGTTAAGTCCTAAATGTTGGGCACAGTTCCCCCTATAGTGTGGCATTTTAACCCATATATAGTGGTGTATTAGATATTATTGATGTAGGTTTGGGTCTATTAGTTGTTATTTTACACCTATCTATCCTATATATAGGAAGGATATATTTTCATTTTAGTAAGCATTGTATCGTGTCTTGTCTTATGTACTCAATACATTGTGTAAGGAGGTTACTCTCTCAAAGAGGATCGCTATTTATCTCTATTATTAATTATTAAGGTATGTATTACTCTCTTCTTTTCTATTTCTTCTCTTTTTATGCTATTTTTGCGACTTGGTTGCATAACATTTGGTATCAGAGCTCTTTCCTTGGGACTTGCTTCTGTAAAATTAGTCATCTTGGAATTTTAGCTACACCTTTTTTTATAAAATGATCTAGAGATAGAGGTTTAAAAAACACTTCTAAAACATGACGAGCTATCACAATTCCAAAATTCAGATCATGATCGATTACAATTTCAAAGATATCTGCAGAGGAATATAGGGTTTTTTACTAGTCCAAAACCTATTCTAAAACAGATGTTCTGGGGAAAAGGGTCATATCTAAGGAATCCAAGATCCAAATTGAGTGAGATATTTTGAATCAGAAAGAGAATGGACCAAGGTATCTCTGTTAGTATTTTCAACTTCTGAAATGAAATATTGGACACATGGACTACCATACAAGTTCTCTCTTCTAGATAGGACAAAAATAAGAAGTTTTGGGAGATTTGGAATATTTTTTTATTGGAACATCCAAATTAGGTGATACCCATGACATCGAAAAGTGGACACATACGGATACAAAATTCCAAAGTTTCATACTCGGAGGAGCCGAAATTCCAATTTTACCTCAGTTTCAAGTCAGCCCTAAAACAATCTTTCAATCAAGGTTTGAAAAAGGTGTTCTAGGGAAAATTGTTATGTCTTAAGCATCCGATATCAAAATTGAGTAATACCCATTGCATAAAAAATATATTGACCATATTATATGTGGCATATTTCTCATATTCATATTCAAAATATTGGACACTTTTCATATTGTACAAGTCCTCTCTTCTGAATAGGCCAAAAATAATAAGTGTTTAGAGAATTGCAATATAGTTTTACTAAAGCATCCTAATTAGGTCAGACCTGCAACGTCAGAAAGATGACACATAAGGCCAACAAAATCTGAAGTTGCCTAGAGGAGATGAAATTTTAAATTTATCTTAGACCAAGTCGGACATAAAACAATATTCCAATCAAAGTTTGAAGAAGGAAAATATATAGTTTAAGTAGTGGTAGATCACATAGAGCACCAACAAGCAGCCTCCAAATACTGAATATGTCCAAAAATGGGATGAAACAACAGGTAGATCAACATGACAGTAAAAGGAGTTTTAAAGAAGGAAAAATCATATGGGAACTTGAAAAAATCATTGAAACAAGGACCAAACAACTACGAAATCAAGTTATTATCGATTACCTCATCAAGTGGAAGAGCGTACTAGCTAAATATTCAATATGGGAAGATGATTCCTCCATATATATGCATCCACAACTACCCAAGGGTTGAGGACAATTCATGTTTGAAGGGGAGGGGCATGTTAAGCCCTAAATGTTGGGCACAATTCCCCCTATAGTGTGGCACTTTACCCCCTATATGGTGGTGTATTACATATTATTGATGTAGGATTGAGAATAACATGTCTAAAGGATAATTTGATTGGATTACCTTGGTACCTACATCATATTTCTCAATATCCAAGCCAAGAAATTGTTTCAACAATCCTAGGTCACTCATAGAAAATGCATTGTGCAATGAGGACTTAATTGAACCTATATCAACAATGCAACTTACAGTTATCAAAATATCATCAACATACAGTACAATGATATGAATAGAGTTATATAAATGCTACAAATAGACATTAGGATCATATTTGTATATTTCAAAGCCTTGTGAGATAAGAAATCTCTCCAACATTTGTATATTTCCTTTCAATCTTCAACATTTGTTGAATTCAAGAATATTCTACTATATAGAGAAGTTATTTGTGAGCTTGTCATTCCCTGTGGTGTTCTTCAAGGCCTGATCATTTTCACCATAATATCATATTATTCTCTTTATACCGTAACACCCTACTTAGCCAATTATGTGGCTAACTAACCTCTCCAAGAGGTTTGACTGTTCCATGACAATCCTGACTATAACTTTTTTCGAGTATCCAATAGTCTCTACACATGTGTATTTTTCCACAAGATATACTATAGCCCTAGGATCTTTGAGTCATGTACCATGACAAACTAGTGGGGAATATTTATGTTGGTGCCTATGAAGACACATCAATACTCCCTCTTCATTTGGAGGAGTCTTTCTGTACTACATGAATCTTGTCACGGACAGAGGCTTAGTAAGAATGATGGCAATGTTGCTCATCTATTATATGTACAAATAACCACAAGAGATATAACTCACTGTTGACTTATAGAAGATATGACTCGCTTCTATCACTTACAATAGATATGAATCACTCTTATCCACACTGTTAGAATATAATCCGTTAGGGTTATATTATGTAAATAAATAAATAAATAAATAGTAGGAATCCAAACAGGCTGAGCGGAAGGTGAAACCCAACCACCATGTTATTTGTATAAATATAGGCATTTGCATTGGAATAAGCATCAATCAGGAGTTATTACCAACAAGTGGTATCAGAGCACTGCCATAACTCCTTCCTGTTGCCAGTCTACCCATTCCTGGCATTCTGCTTGCCAGTCCATTGCCAGACTGCTCCTCAGTCTGCCAGTTGAGTCGCATGCATTGTCTGCGTTAAAATTCCTTCATGATTGAGTTTGTGTGCTGAGGAAACCCTAAACCAGACGTGTTTTGTATGTGTATTATTCTATAGAGGAAACCCTAATGAGTTGAACGTTGTGTATGAGTATTATTCTGGTGATTATCCTGCGTAGAGTTACCTGAGTCGCGACCTCTCATATCACTGCGAGCTTGTATATGAAGAAATTCTCGTTGCTGTGAAGATATTCTACATACTGCGTAGTAGATATTCCCACATATGAATGTGTTGTGTGGTGCTAAATGTGCTAAGTTGCGACCTGGTATTGCTGAAGAATGGTGTTACTGCATTGAAGACCCATTCAATGACCTTTTTTCAAAGTTTGGCATGAAAGAGGTACTATTTTTTCTTCCTGTAATTTCACGTCTTCTGCCAAGCTCCTCAGAGACATACTGTAAGCGGTTATAATGCTCTATTTCACCACCAGTCATTGTTCATCGGAGGTTTCGAGCATCATGAGCCTTGTAGTTGCAAGGCGACTGGCGACTGGTGATCGCTGAACCAAGAAAATGAAATTGAAACGCAATGGTATGCTATTGTGTTTTTTGTTCTATTGTTGAGAGTGTTTTTTCACCACATTTTTTTAGGGTTTCGTGTTGAGGAGTGAGAGAGAGACAATGCCGTCTCCAAATTCCAATGCCAATTTGAGTTTAAGGAAGGCCGTCTTTACCTGAGCTTGTAAGTGGTGAAGCTGTGCATTAAGTGACTGGGCTGTGTTGAGATTGAGGCTGCGTTGAGATTGAGGCTGCGCTAATATTGAACGAAGACTGATATATTGCTGCGACCTGGAACATAAGAATTGTTGCTATGACCTGGAGACTTCCTGGTGCGGTGAGCGTGGAGACTCTATGATGTGTTGTATGCTGCCTGAAAACTGGTGCCTACGTTGAAAACTGGTGCATGCATTGAAGGACGCCTGAAAACTGGTGCCTGGATTGGTATCTGGCATGGACGCCGATATGATGTAGTTCTGAGCTGAAATTTGATGCATTGGAGAGAGATTTTGTTATATAATGCATGGTATATCTGGTATAAGGCTGCTGTGTGGAGAAATGAGCGTGTATATACCTTGCGTGGACTGCCTGCGTGGAGAACTGCGTGTATATACCTTGATATTTCAGTTATAAATGTTTGACGTTCAAATGATAGCAGATAAACATACTTTCAGTGAGTGATGCATACATAAATGTCAATAAATTTAGCTGCAGCTTATCCAAACGACGTCTGAAATCTCTAGCAATTGGAAAGCAAATACCTAAACCCTAGGATGCATTCGTACAAAATGGGTTTTGCTCAAGTTTCTTAAGGCACAATGAGTTAAAAATTAAATCTGTATATCTGAATTGAATTCCTGAACAGTTATCAGATTTTTAACATGCCCTACTGGATAAAACTGGCATGCATTTGATACCATGGTATCGCTGACTGATATATAATGCTTGAAGCGTTAATATTGCTGATTGGTATATCGTATCTATACTGCTTGAAGTCTGGAAACTTTTATATGTTGCTGGTGTTTTGAGATTTGTAAACCTAGACTGCTGAAAACCTATTGAAGACTGCGCTGTATGCTGAAGGCTGAGTTGTAGGCTGCTGAAGGCTGAGTTGTATGCTGCTGAAGACTGCGTTGTATGCTGAAAACTGCATTGAAGACGGTTGAAGACTGTGTTTTATGCTGAAGAATATCATCTATCTCTAGTAACTGATATATATTTTGATATATTTTGTATTAACTGTATTCTAAAAAGTGCAGAGACTCAGACCTGCATTGTGTAGAATAGTGCACCGAATTTATATATTGAAATTAAATATAGAGCAGCTGCAAGATTGTTTTGATAGGACTGTAGA
>LPNX010263689.1:684840-719794 GCA_001517045.1 Pseudotsuga menziesii
CTGTTGGAGAACTACTGAACAAATTTTGCATGACAGAATGCAACTCTATATCTACTCCAATGGAACAGAAAATGAAGCTCACATCAAGCGAAGGAAAAGAATTTGAGGATGCGACCAAGTATCAACAACTGGTAGGAATTCTTATCTACCTTACAACAACTAGACCAAATATTTCTTATGTTGTTGGCATACTTTCAAGGTTCATGCATAAACCTTGTGAAGGACACTGGTTAGCTGCAAAAAGAGTTCTAAGATACTTGAAGGGGACTCAAGACGTTGGACTCAAGTACTCTAAAGTGGATGACTTCAAACTTATTGGGTACTCAGACTCAGATTTTGATGGCGATAAGGAGACAGGATTATCAACTTCTGGATACACTATGAGTCTTGGATCAGCAGCTATCTCATGGAGATCACGCAAACAATCAGTTTCGGCAGATTCAACAACAGAAGCAGAATACGTGGCTGCAGCTGAAGCAACGAAAGAAATAGTATGGATCAGGAAGATACTTGAAGATTTGCAAGCAAAACAAGAGAACTCCACTCCATTACTGGTCGACAATACTTCTGCAATCAAGCTGGCTAAGAATCCTAGATTCCATGATCGAACCAAACACATCAACACAAAGTATCATTTGATTCAACCTCATGTAGAAGCCAAGACAGTCCATCTTCGACATTGTTCCACAAATGATCAAGTTGCAGACATCTTCACCAAAGCGCTTGGACGAGAAAAGTTTGAAAGGTTCAGAAACATGCTCGGACTTACGAACACCCCTTCGGATTAAGAGGAGGATTGTTAGAATATAATCCGTTAGGGTTATATTATGTAAATAAATAAATAGTAGGAATCCAAACAGGCTGAGTGGAAGGTGAAACCCAACCGCCATGTTATTTGTATAAATATAGGCATTTGCATTGGAATAAGCATCAATCGAGAGTTATTACCAACACACACAATAGATATGAGCCACTCTTGACTTACAGAAGATACGACTCTTTTTTCTTATTCACAAGAGATATGTTCACTCTTGTCTAATCAAGAGATATGACTCACTCTTTATCTTTCAGCATGGCTAATATGGATAGAGATTGTACCTGGCCCATTCACCACTAGCCATATGACTCAGGTTCCATGAGTGAATGTTTTCCCCATATTGCTCATTTGTAGATATGTACTAGAGTTTGTTAGGATTATTAATCCTCCCTTGTCCAAATTTGGTCATATGTCTAAATTAGGAGTCATGTCTAAATCAGGAGTCCATATAGTCTATTTATAGTTATTAACACCATTGGGTCCACTTGACCTAATTGGGGCACATGTTTCAGTTACTAAAGTGTGGGGAACACTAATTGAGGCTCACTACAACTTATTGCACTTGATTACATAAGTTTGGGAGCCTCCTAGATCAATTCCTACAATTTAGGAAGCCACTGGAAGTGCCGAAACCAAACAAGGTTAGTTCACTTCAGTTAATGGCTAGTCAAGCTAAGTTAGGAGTCAGTTACATTCAGTTCAAGTCCTCTACATTCAGTTAGTGCTAGGTTTACTTGACTGCACACATGTGGGGCACATTTCTCACCTACCACAGTCAATTAACCTTAGTCAACACTGAATGTAACACTTTAGTTGTGTTTTAGAGCTCTGATGAACTTCGGTTATGGTTTAGACAAGGTCAATTAACCACTGAGTCCTCCGATAGTGATTTAGACAAGGTCTTGGTTACCTACAGTCAAGTAGAGTCTAATCAATTCGAACTTCCTCATGTGGATTCGAATTGCTTATGGCTATTAAAGCCATTTTACTTCTTTGTAATTATCATCGAATTACTTTTTTGATTAATGAAAGAATTCACAGCTGTAAGCCTTTTGCACTGTTTCATTCTTCAATTGCTGAGTAAATTGTGAGATCTTCTTTGTGAGTTGTGTATTTGTCTACAGATCTATATGCTCAAATTTACATGGTATCAGAGCCTCGATGGACAAGACTCCTCTCCTCCTCAGATCTCTAGCCAGATCATTTTTTTTCCAGTATTGCACCAGAAGCGGAGAATTTACCACTTAATATCCCAAGTTAAGAAATTGTTGATCAAGCTTGCTTGATCAACTATGCTGGGTGTGAAGGAAATTCCAAAAGTGCAGACTGTCGACCTTACTTTGTATGTTTTATTGTGTGGCAGGTTATCAGCTTCTCTTACAGCATTCGCTACAAGCAGCCCTTTCTTCTCACTGCATTCACTACAGTAGCTCAGTTCTTCCTATTACATTCGAAATGGCTCATCAAATAGAGCTTCTCACTCCCTTCAACTATCACCAGTGGAAGGATGACATGATAGTATTGCTCTGCACCAAGCATCTCTTCAGACTCATATGAGAAACAGAGGAAGAGCCAAAATCAGATAAAGGCAAAGCTAAGTACATGAACAGGCTTGATGAAGCCATTGGACTCATGCTCCTTTCAATCTCTAGAGATCTTCGATTCCACATCCAAGACTTGGACACTCCCAAGGAGGTTTGGGACAAGCTTGCTTCCTTATTTGATAAGCATGATGAGATTAGGATCCATCAACTAGAAAATGATCTGATTACTCTCAATCCATCTAATTTCGAATCTCTAAATGAATTCTTCTCAAAGTTCAAGAACCTGATATATCAGTTGAAGCAATGCAAAGTGAATAAAGATGAAGATCAGCTCATCCTTGCCATTCTCACAAAGCTCAATGCAGACTACTTAGTCTTTGTATCCACCTTCCAAACAGTAAGGCTCGCTAATCCAAATTGGAAGATGCCCACTCTTAATGCTTTGATCCAATCTCTTATTTCTGAGAATGATAAATTGATCCAAATGGGGATCATTCGATCTCCCAAATATCTAGCTCTAGTTGCAAGAGGAGATAAGGTAGCGAATGAAAAAGGGAAGCAAAGAGATGAGTCTGAGCAGTCAAAAGAACCTTCAGGTTCGAAGAGAAGCAAGAAGAATGGCAAAGGCAAGGTCCTGTGCCCTTACTGTGGAAGTGGCTTCCATTCAAAAAGCTCCTGTATGAGAAGACAACTTGATGAAATGGCTCTTCTTTTGAAAAATCACAACATTTATGTACCTGCTAGCATAAGGAAGGAAGACTTTGAAGAAGAAGAAGAAGAATACCAAAGGAAAGGACATGCATTGAAGGCTTGCTGCACATCAACATCTGCCTTCCTCATTGATTCTGGAGCTTCCAACCATATGGCTACATCCAGAGAATCATTCTCTTCTTTTTAGTCCTTTGATGGTCCTAGTATTCAGATGGGCAATAATATTAAAGTCCAAACCAAAGGGAAGGGCTCTATCCAACTTGAACATGGAAGGTTCAAAGATGTGCTGTTTGTTCCCTCCCTAGCTTCAAACCTATTATCTATCTATCAGATGACCCATACTGGATCTCCAAAGCAAGTGATCTTTGGTCCTAACTCAGTGGATATCACAGATATCTCTACTGGGAGCATCATAGAAAAAGGTACTACAAATCATGCTTCAAAAGCATATGAGTTCTCACATTTCATGGCTCCTTCAGAACCAATGCACCCTCAGCAACCACCTGCAAGGGAAGGTAAAATCATTGCATCTACTTCTTTTACAGCTTCTACTAGTATTGTAGATCCATCTATATCAGTTTATGACATTGATATTCAGGGTGACTTGGATCTAGATTCAGTCCCTACTTCCAAACTGGAAGCTAGGAAGATGACTGGAAACTCACCTGACACTCAGAAAGGAAATACTCTTGCGCTATGTCATACTATTTCACCTCCTTCAGAGAGATGCATTAGACTTCCTGTAAGATGCAATATGGCAAGGGCTCAGTCTTACTACATTCAGAAGAATGGATATGATCATACACCTCTTCATTCAGCAAGAGACAAAGATTACATTCCTCCTTCCTCTCATCATCATTTTTTGAGAAGAAAGAGAATTCTACATGCCAAGCCCCAAAATACTTGTGCACAGCACACCATGCATGCTGCTTCACTACCTCACAGAGATGAAGATTGCAGCAACATATTTTCAAGTTTTTCAAACTTGAGACCTAATTCTACCTACTTATCTAGAGGGAGGGCTTTTTTCCCATGTGGTTTTTGCCCCAACTCCTTGTATCAAGTAGTTACTTTATTTTACTTGATGTAATGGGTGACCTATGGTCTTAGTTACCAGGGCCCACAGTTTGTCCAAGTTAGCATTCAGGGGGGGTGTTAGGATTATTAATCCTCCCTTGTCCAAATTTGGTCATATGTCTAAATTAGGAGTCATGTCTAAATCGGGAGTCCATACAGTCTATTTATAGTCATTAACACCATTGGGTCCACTTGACCTAACTGGGGCACATGTTTCAGTTACTAAAGTGTGGGGAACACTAATTGAGGCTCACTGCCACTTATTGCACTTGATTGCATAAGTTTAGGAGCCTCCTAGATCAATCCCTACAATTTAGGAAGCCACTGGAAGTGCCGAAACCAACCAAGGTTAGTTCACTTCAGTTAATGACTAGTCAAGCTAAGTTAGGAGTCAATTACATTCATTTCAAGTCCTCTACATTTAGTTAGCGCTAGGTTTACTTAACTACACACATGTGGGGCACATTTCTCACCTACCATAGTCAGTTAACCTTAGTCAACACTGAATGTAACACTTTAGTTGTGTTTTAGAGCTCCGATGAACGCCGGTTATGGTTTAGACAAGGTCAGTTAACCACTGAGTCCTCCAATAGTGATTTAGACAAGGTCTTGGTTACCTACAGTCAACTAGATTCTAATCAATTCGAACTTCCTCATGTGGATTCTAATTGCTTATGGCTATTAAAGCCATTTTACTTCTTTGTAATTATCATCGGACTACTTTTTTTATTAATGAAAGCATTCACAGCTGCAAGCCTTTTTCACTGTTTCATTCTTCAATTGCTGAGTAAATTGTGAGATCTTCTTTGTGAGTTGTGTATTTTTCTACAGATCTATATGCTCAAATTTACAAAGTTGTACTGCTCTTTTCTGTACCATGTCTCAGATATAACTGACTAGGAACCTCTTGAAGCTTTACTGCTTTTTAATGTACTATATCTGGAGCAACATATCTGATGTGATATTTCTCAATCACTGCACTAGTTAGAATTCATATATCCTTTTATTTTAATGTTTGATACATATCTAAGTCTACATTTACTTGTACCAAGTAGGTACTACAACACATGCTTTGATGTACATGTCTATGTACAAACTATAAAGCATACATCTGGTCCTGGAACTCACCAAATACATATCAAATGACTTGATATCCTTCAAATCTGAAATAAGAATTATCAATTTCATATTTATCTTCATATGTGTGGCCATGGACTTACAGTCCATCATCATGAGCCTCTTCAGGAACTTTACTGCATATTTTCCTTAATTGACGAAAATATTTATCTGGTGACTGCCACACTTCTAATCCCAAGAATCATAAGAAGATTCTTTAATATTGTTCTCAGCTTCCTTCTGAATATGAGCATCATATAGGTCTCCTTTTAATGGGAGAAGCATCAAATAGTTTCATTGGTTCCTTAGAAGCTAACGAATCTAGCTTCTCCCTTTCACCATCAGAATATGAGATCATAATCTAGGTCCTCCATAATGGATACTTATGTTCATCTATGTCTAAATCTCTCCTTGACACGTGAATGTAAATAAGATCAGTTAAATATTTTCAGCAGTCTTCTTGAAATGCATTATGTCTTCTTCCTAAGAAACATAGGAACCTCTCGATATGCTCCTAGAAGCTTCTAGCTTCACAACATTTTGTCCTTTTTAGGATCAGCCATCGGAATCACTCCACATTCAATGCATGTCATACTCTAATTGTAGGTAAGGGCATATGGTTTTTCCCTACAAGACAAATTATTTTAATGATTAGAACCATTTCATACCAATGAATTTTATTCAAATGAATACTTTCAATATACTTATAATGATTTACACATAACCCATTATAATATCATCTACTGATTTGCAGCCTTAGTTTAGTCTTATGTCAGTCCCATATGAGTCCTATATCATATCTCATGAATGATTTATGTAGCCCCATATTCACATCTTATGAACAATCATGCATCCATATATTCATATGAGAATTTCAGCCTTATATTCATCAAGATTGTATGCATCCCTATGTATCTCATAAAATTGCAGCTTTGTATTTATCTCTTATGACAGTTTATGTAACCTTATATTCATATATATTTGTGCATATCATATATTTCATGAGCTTCACCATTTTAAAATAAAAACAAGACAACAATATATATTCTCAACATGTTATACCATAACACAATTCCTATTCCGAGGAATACATATCTCCATATGACAGTAATGAAACACGTTTAAAAGCATATAGATCTGATTCATAACAACATATGATAATAAAAATACAAGGGCTTATATTTTATTGTTTTGTGTGGGATCCCTCTTGATCTCTGCTTCCTTGCGGAGATTCATGGAGTCCCTTGGACTTGATCTACATGCATGCGAGAGATAACGAGTCTTTGCATGGGGAATTAGAGTCCCATGCAAACCATAATGATTTCTCTTTTACTAATTCATTCTAACAGAAATAATCCTTCTGATCGTCATCCTTTTCCTCAAACAATTTCTTTTGAGAAGGTTCATCTATTGCGGTAGATGCATGAAACGTTTCTTCATTCTTTTTTTCTTGCATGGCACTCTCTTGCATAATGGCCCTTCTTTTGACAGAAGTAGCACCAAGTCTTCAATTTGTCAAAATATTTCTTGAACTCCTTCTATTTCGAATGAAATAACTTCTTTCTTCTTATACACAAAATCCATTGGAGAAGGATAAGATCCAATCCACACATCCCTAAGTCATTCAAACAATTCATCCAGTTTTGAAAATCGGCCACAACAAAAGTTATTAAAACTTTGTATTCAAATACCTAATCATATCTCCCAAACCGTTGTGGATTTTTGAAATACGCTCGCATATAATATAAATCATACCATTTGGGAAGACTTGGGTTTTCAAAGGTTTTGGTTGATTTCTCACGATTTGATAGAAAATTATCCATGTATTTTATTACCTGGAATAGTGATGGGAATGGTGCATATTGACTTTCTCTGGATTTTCCCTGCATTGGATGAAGGCTCCTCAATCACTAAGGCCACATAAGCATCTAGGTCATGCTCCTCAAGAATGTTTAACACCCTTGTCATGGATCTCTAACTTTTCTCAACCCCTTATGATCACGTAGGTTTCTAGTTCCTTGCACAAACTCAACTCCTTCATGCTCTAAGCTCTTATGCCATGTTGATAATTTGAGCTAATATGGAAAGATTTGAACTTTAATTTTTTTATAAATGAACCAATGAACATATGAATATCATAATCAAATCATACACACAAACCATTCATCCACATAAGACAATATGTACCCTAGGGAAAATCCTCTTAGCAGATAGGATGAAAAAAACCTAGAAATTCTTCAGAGTTTAATAGATAGAATTGCAAAGAATGGTTTACAGCACATTAGCATATTACCCGATAAGAGAGAGTGACATAACAATATAGAAGAGATATTTTCCACAACAACTATAATGAACTTGCCAAGTGCTCGACACTTTACTAACAAGTCAAAACTCATGCCATGCAAACCCTTATGAATGGTTGCATGAGAATTAGCCACCCATGCATTACAATTTTGAATTGACTAGAGGAACATCATATACAGTGCAAGTAATTCTCTCCATGAAAAACATTAGTGCCTTTCCTGCACTAGTGTCAAGTCAATTCCTTGGATTATTCTCCATGCATGAGACATGTGTCATCCCTTCCAAGAATAACTTTAACTAAATGTGAACTAACTTTTGAATTGAAATCAATCTTTAACTGAATGCATGACCACTTAATTAGGAGTGTAACTTAAATGCCACGGTGCTTCAACTTTAGTTTCATCCATGCAAGATACTATTATTAACTTTTGTATGGGTCTCTTTAGTTAATTGATGAATGTTGATTGATGAACACTAAGCTCTTCTTATTAGATTCATTAAAATTTCAACTGATTCTTTGGCTTAAGCATAGATTGAGGCATTCATAATTAACTGAAGCTTTATATATTGAGTTCACTAAGACATGTTGCATGAAATATTTTGAATTCTCTTTCTCTTATAATCTCTTTATTGCTTATCTCTTTATCTTATTGCACGTTCCACATGTGTATTAATCCATCTTATCATATTATACTCAAAATAATAGTCACACGTACTAATGATAATATATATTACTCGAACCATATAGTCATATGCTAAAGTAATTCACTCTAGAGGTGATCAGTCTCTAGAGGAGAATTTATAGCTTTATCCATCTCGAATGACCATGGTTAGTATTGCATCATGTCGTATAACCGCTTTACTAGGTAAAGCAGGCCACCTCAACATATGTGGATATAGGTAGGACATAATCTTACTCACAAGTATACAATCTTGAATTACTCACAAGACTAACTTGATATTACTTACAAGCCCATCTCCATAATTGGAGGTCCATCTCATAGGGTACTAACTATGAGAATACTTGACTTGATATTACTCACAAGTCTACATCGTTAATATTACTCACAAGACTTTACAGTACAACACCACCACCTCAATCATATGAGAATATATATATATATATATATATATGACTTGATAGGAGTCATAAGTCCTGACTTGATACAACACAAGTCCAAAGAATGACTCTTGATGTTGTACATTCAACAATACTCATCCAAGTAGGTAGACCAATTGCATTTTTTAGCGAAAAACTTGAATGAGGTAAGAAAGAACTAATGCACGTATGATGTAGAATTTTATGCAATTGTGCAATCATTGTGACATTTACCGATCACATTGCATTGAAATATGTAAACACCCAAAATAAATTGAACAGTAGACATGCAAAATGGGCGTCTTTCTTACAAGGCTACACTTTTGTTCTTAAGCACAAATCCAAAAAGCAAAATTAGGATACAAATGCTTTGAATCGACGCACTATTCTTTTGACAGCCATGGAAAGTCAAGTAAATGGGTTTGTTGTACTGAAGGATCTCTATGTGTTAGATAATGATTTTTGGGATATTGTGGAAAAATTGAAGAATCTAGTTATTGGGAACATGGATTTTATTCAAAGTGGATATTTTATGCAATATGCCTGCCTCTTCAAAGGAAAACAACTATGCATTACAATTGGTTCTATGAAATAAAATATTCTTCGAGAACTTCACAGTAGCAGCTTGGGAGGACATTTTGGAAAGGATAAGATGTTAGCCTTAATCAAAGATAAGTATTACTGGCCAAAGATGAAAATAGATATAACCAAGTATGTGGCACTGTGTATAATTTGTCAAATGGATAAAGGACAATCACAAAATATAGGGTTGTACATGGCATTACCGGTGCCCACGAACCCATTGACAGATTTGAGCATGGACTTTGTGTTGGGTATCCCACCCACACGGCGAGGTAACGACTTTATTTTTGTGTTTATTGATAAGTTCTTTAAAATAGCTCATTTCATGGCTTACAAGAAAACTAGTGATGCATCAAGGGTGGCTAAATTTTTTTTTTCCAAAAATTATTAGATTGCATGGTTTTCCAAAAACTATTACCTTTGATAGACATACTCAGTTCTTGGGTCATTTTTAGAGGACTTTATGAAAGAAAATGGGACTAAGTTACAGTTTAGTAGTGTCTATCACCCCTAAACAAATGGGAAAACATAGTTAGTAAATCACAGTTTGGGAAACCTGTTATGGAGCATTGTCAAAGAGAATCCCAAGCAGTGGGATTTGGCTTCACCTCAAGAAGAATTTTCCTACAATAGTTTAGTGAATAGATCTACAATACAATCTCCATTTCAGGTTTTTTACGATAAAAATCTATAGGTGTCCTAGAGTTGGTGCAACTACTGCTTGGGGATAGAATTAGTGATGATGGGGAAGAATTTACAGAACGCATTCAACAGTTGCTACAATAAGCGAGACATAAGTTGCAAGTCAGTAACGAGCATAAAAAAATTATAAAATATGCTCACTGATGACTTAAGGTATTGAATGAAGGTGATTTGGTGATGGTTTATTTACAGAAATAGTGGGTTCCTATAGGAACCCACCACAAATTGAAGTATAATAAAATTGGTCCTTACAAGATTCTTAAGAAAATTAATGTCTATGCTTATAAGGTCGATCTACAAGCTAATCTTGATATTTCCCCTATGTTTAACATTTCTTATTTATATATCCTCCATGGGGACAATATGGGTGATGACAGTGAGGTGGGGGTGGATTGGAAACAAGCCATTCCAAGAAAGAAAGAAAAGAAATTTTTTCTCATATATTAGATAAGGATACTCTTCATACTTGACAAGGTCAATACAACCGATGTATGGTCTAGTGGGACGAATTAGTACCAACATATAGTATATGGATTACAGAGGGGGACTTGTTGGATCTAAATCCCATTAAGTGGCATCAATTTAAGATAGTAACTTGTAGGAGTTATGTTATTTTCAACCAGAGCGAATGATGCAGAGATTTTTGAAGGCTGAAAGAAAAAGGGAAAAGAAAAAGAAAAAAAATGGAATGATGCAGCGATTTTCGAGGGTCATAAATTTTGACTTGGTTATCTATTTGGGCTCAAATTTAATAGGAAATTGCATCTCAAATAGTTCACTGCATTAACCGATCAAAACCTTATGATCGATGTTCTCTTTGACAGATTTCCGTGGCCAAATTCCCTCCTATAAGGCATCAAATTGGGGTTTTAGTGTTTTTGTGAGAAATTTTAAGTTTTTAATCAATAGTTATCTCTTAGTTTATGCACCTAATAAAAAACAAGTTGAAAACTAGTCTCACTCTAGTTAGCTTTTAGTTAGTGATCAGTTTTAGATTCATGCGAGAATTTTCTAAAATTAACAATTTTCAAAAAATAACATATTTTGAAAATATCATATAATAGTTATAAAGGGTTGGACCTTCATTGTATAGTGAGGATGGAGAATGAATAAAATATAGTTATTTTGTTCCACTTTCATGTGTTTACATGGTTTTTAGATATTGTGAATGAATCAAATATTATTGGCTACATCATCTAGCTTCAGAGCAAGAAGATGATTGGGAGAGGAAGAGAAGGTTGCTCATATGCGTAGATATATACAAAACCTCCAAAGGAAAGTAATAGATCTTACAAGCATGCTGGCTAATTAGAGGATGATATTAAGAGAAGCGTTTGAAGAGGACATGGACCAAGGAGGTGTAGATCAACATATAGAACATGAAGAAGAATAAGAAGTAGAGTACATACTTTTTGAAGAAAGGATGCTCAAGGCTCTAGAAGGGATAAATGATGGGATCAAAATGGAAGTTTCAAACTATGTAAGGAGTCTCAAACCATAGGAGTTAATAGATTGGTTGAACTACATGGATTGTTTTTTGAATGGAATCCTATGATAGAAGAAAAGAAGATGAAATTTTCATACACCAAGTTGAAGGGTCATGCCATGATCTGGTGGTATCATGTATAGAAAGACATAATAAAAAAGGAAAAGACAAAATAAAGGCCTGAAAAAAGATGGAAAAGAAGTTGCGATAAAAAAAAAATTGTCGCTAGACTATGCACAAACCCTTTTTCGTAGATTTTACAACTTGAAGCGAAACCTGTCTACTGTGGAGGAATTCACATGAGTTTTATTAGTTGTCCATTCGTGTGGATCACCAGGAAATTGACGAGCAACTGGTTGCAAGTTATGTGAATTGTTTGAAATTTTTTAGTTAAGATGAATTGAGCATCTATAGGGTTCGCGGCATGAAATATGCATGTTAAGATTCCATATGCTTAGCTATATATCATTAGTATTCAATTTAATTTCAAAACAATAGCATATGTAGGATCACTGAAAGAAACACAATCACAAGATGGGCACAGAATTATCCTGAGAAAACTTCAAGGGGAAGAAATCCCAACAAAACTTCCTTTATATAGATGTTTCAAAAGTACAAAGATAAAACCCAAAACAAGTGCTCCTTCTCCTTGTTGATATCTCTCTCTCTCTCTCCTATGCACTATACACAAGTTTGTGTGTGTATGTTCAAATGAGGAACACACCTCCTATATTTGTACTCTTTCTTCCACTTGATTTTTTCCCTAACAGATCAGCCCCAACAAACTTATTGGGACAACTTCACCTAGGAAGACACAAAACAATATAATATTATATTCTGAAGGGTTCTATTGATGTGAATTACAATGAAGGTTGTACCTCGTGACTCTATGATGATCGAATACAATAGTAACATCCCGATGAAGGAATAAAACACCTCTGATAGGCTACAACAATAAAATACATTTAAAATATTCTTTGAAGTTACAATATTTCAACACTCCCCCTTAACGAGAAGGGTATTCTACTAACAAAAACATCAACTGTAGGAGAAAGGAGAGAGAGCATGTTTAGCAACATGAAGGTGATACATCTATACATCATTGGAATTTTTCAACAATCATCAGCAACTGGAACAATTACTGGAACATCTTCAACATCTTCAGTACTAGAACATCATCTTCTATAGTATTGAGTCTTCATCTTTGATCTTCATCTTCTGCAGCACTTGATCACTCGATCCTTTTCAATAACACTTGATCTCTCAATCAACATCATCATTAGCAGCAACATAACCTGCGGCACACATGATCCAATTATGGGACGATCAATCCCTATCACTTTAGGACATAGTTCCAAGGACAATGAAATCCTCATCTAATCCACTTACTGGATAGTCAATCCCTATCACTTTAGGACATAAATCCAAGTACAATGCAATCCTCTTTTGAGCCACTTATGGGATGGCTAATCCCTATAACTTTAGGACATAAGTTCAAGGACTATGCAATCCTCATCTAATCCACTTACAGGATGGTCAATCCCTATCACTTTAGGACATAATTATAAGGATGAAGCAATCCTCATCTAAGCCACTTACGGGATAGTCAATCCCTATCACTTTAGGACATAAGTACAAGGATGATGCAATCCTCATATGAGCCACTTATGGGATGGTCAATCCCTATCACTTTATGACATAAGTCCAAGGACGATGCAATCCTCGTCTAATCCACTTACGGGATGGTCAATCCCAATCACTTAGGACATAATTCCAAGGACGATGCAATCCTCATATCAGCCACTTACGAGATGGTCAATCCCTATCACTTTAGGACATAAATACAAGGAAATTGCAGTCCTCATTTGAGCCACTTACGATATGGTCAATCCCTATCACTTTAGGACATAAGTCCAAGGATGATACAATCCTCATTTGATCCACTTACGGGAAGGTCAATCCCTATCACTTTGTAACATAAGTCCAAGGACGATGCAATCCTCATCTTTCATGGAGACAAAATTCTACGGATCACTTTAGGACTAGTGTTCGAGGATGATACAATCCCACTGCAACATCATCAACCTGGTCCCCCTTTCGAGGAGGGTCCACAACATCATCAACCTACTCCCAATTTCGAGTAGGGTCCACATCACCATCAACCTGCTGCCCCTTCGAGGATGATCCACATCATCATTGTTCCTCCTTGTGAGGAAATTATACAATATCATCGTTGTTCCTCCTTATGAGGAAGGTATGTAACATCATCATCACTATTCCTCCTTATGAGGAAAGTCTTTTAGGACTACACCAAGATTTTCATGGAAGTATTCAAACTTTACTCGATACAGAGGCTTGGTCAATACATCATCAACCTGCTCGTCAGTACTCGCATACTAGAGCTTTATAGCTCCCTTGTGTACCATATCTCGTATGTAAAATATCTGATTTCTGTGTGCTTTGATTTGTCATGGAACATTGGGTTCTCTATCATATTTACACAACTCTTGTTGTCACATAGAATCACCTTGGTATCCAAATCTAGGTCAAATAGACTTGACATCAACCTCTAAAGCAATATGGCTTCACAACTAGAATAACAAGTTGTTATATACTCTGCTTCAGCTCTGCTGAGAGCAACACTAGACTGCTTCCTACTAAATCATGAGATCATGGTAAATCTCGGACAATGACATCCATCTGTGGTGATATTACTATCTGAGGTACTTCCATCCCAATCTGCATATGTATAACCACACAATATGTATTCATGATCTCCATCATAGTATAGACCAAAGTCTAGCGTACCTTTCAGGTACCTCAACACATCCTTTGCATCTATCAAGTGAACACATTTAGGTTTAACTAGATACTAACAAAGGGTGTTCACAACAAAACATATACCCATCCTGGTATTCGTTAGATACATCAATGACCCAATAATTTATGTATACTAAGTCATATCCACTAACTCTAATGATTCATCAGATAACAACTTCAGGTTGGTATCCATGGGTGTGGCCATGGATTTACAATCCAACATATCAAATATTTTTAAGATTTCTATAGCATACTTTCCCTGGTTGAGAAAGATTCCTTCTAGGCTCTGCCATACTTCCAGACCTAGAAAATAGTGCATTAATACAAGGTCTTTCATTTCAAATTTTTCGACGAGCTTCTTCTTGCACCTTACAATATGTTTCTCATTTCCTTTCAGAAATAATTCATCCACATACAGTAATAATATGACATGTTCATCATCCATAACCTTAAAGTAAATTTTAGGGTTGGATTTACTTTTGGTAAATACCAAGCTCATTAAGAATTTATATATCCTTCCATACCAAGCTCTAGGAGCTTGCTTTAGTCCATACAGAGCCTTCTTCAACTTACATACATGAGTTTGTATGTCTTTAACTTCAAATCATCGTGGATGTTCTATGTACACTTCTTCCTCAATAAAACTATGCAGGAAGGTTGTCTTCACATCCATCTAGTTTAAACTCCACTTCATCATGGATGCAAGTTCCATAATGGGTCTAATGGAAGTGTACCTTGCTACTGGCTCAAATGTCTCTTCATAATCAATTCCCTCTTTCTGATAGAATCCTTTAGCCACAAAACTTACCTTGTATTTCTCAATACTTCCATCAGTTGCATGCTTTATCTTGTAGATCCACTTGGAAGATACCACACTCTTTCCTTTTGGTTTGGGAACTATATCCCAAACATCATTCTTCATTATCAATTGGTATCCTTCCTTCATTGCTTCTATCCATTCTTTCTTATGTACAACTTCTTCATAACTTGTAGGTTCTTGATCTACAAGATCGCACATCAAAGATACATAACTAGAGAATGAATTTGATCTCTTGCTTACTCTTATCGAGCCTTCTAAAGCTCCATACTTCTATGCTTCTTGTATAATCTCTCTTACACAAGCGGGTTTTCTCTTTCATGATATATTCATAGTAGGAGGTTCTTGAGTTTCTAACATATCATGGTCCTCTGATGTTTCATTTTCAGGGGAGGGTGCAGGTTCTACATTTCTGGGAGGTACATATTCTTCATATACTTCTTCATGCTGGCACTTTATGGATCTCTTGAGGGTTGTTTCTTCATCAAATGTTACATCCCTACTAATGTCCATGTGATGGAATCCTGGAATGTATATTCTAAATGCTCTGGAGACTTCACAATATCCAACCAATATTCCCTTCTTTCTGGAAGGTTCCAACTTGGTTCTCTTTTATTTTGGAATGTGAACATATACTGGACAACCAAATATTTTGAGATGGCTTACTTCAGGCTTCTTTCATGTCAACATTTCTTCAGGAGTCTTAAATCCAAGGGCACTATGTGATGATATATTATGTACATAAAATTTTGCTCTTGCTACTCTATCCCATAGATGCATAGGAATATCTTGATCATGTATCATTGTCTTCATTACTTCCATAATGGTCCTATTATTTCTTTCCGCAACACCCTTCTGTTGAGGATTGTAGGGAGTGGTTAGTTCCCTCTTTATTCTAGCTTCTTTACAAAAGGACTCAAATTATTTTGAAGTATATTCTCCACCATTGTCTATTCTTAGTATCTTGATTCTTCTTTCTGAATGATTCTCTATCAAGGCTTTGAATTCCTTGAATTTTCTCAATAGTCATCAATAAATAGTCTTTCTTGAATAGTCATCAATAAATGTAACATAATATTCATAACCAATCAAACATGTGGAGGGCATTGGAACACATACGTCTGAATTAATTCCAACGTAACTTTAGTCTTTGTTTCACTCTTTGGAAATGGATTCTTTATATTCTTTCCTCTTGCACATCCTTTGCAAGTTCCTTCATGATCGGTCTTCAAATCGTGTAAACCTATTACTAGTTTTCTCACATGGGGTAGTGCTTTGTAGTTGATGTGAGCAATCCTCCTATGCTATAGTTCACTTGGGCTAGTGATCTCATGAACAAGGGTTGTTTCCAAATGTCCCTTAAGTTTATATAATCCTCCTTCTTCTTCACCAATGACAACTACATCTCCAATTGATTTTCCTTTGGGCCACATAAGTAATTGTCCATTTATAAATGAAACCCTATATCCTTTCTTATCTAATGCTGAGATAGAAACTAAGTACTTGTTCAAACCTAGTACATATAATACTTCCTTCGTCTTCATGGAAGTTACAAAATCAAGCGTATAGCTTGCTTCACCAATACCTTTGATAGGATATTGATAGTCATCTCCTAATGATATTTTCTTAGGAGAGTTATTCTCTTCAAGTTTTGACAGATTTTTCTTTTGTCATGTCATGGTCTTTGAGGCACCACTATCAATAAGCCATGTATCTTCCCCATGTGTCACAGACCCAGAGAGTGCAAAGAATAATACATACTCTTATGCCTCTTCTTCTTTTGCTTGTTTTCTTCGAGGTCCTTCTTATTCTTATTCATCTTCATCTTCAGCTAGATGTGCATGATGTTCGTTGGGCCGAATTAATGTCGTTTTAATTTCGTTGTAGTAATTGCCCAGCCATTTAATTTGTCAATCCAAGGTTCATAGGCTTACGAAGCACATGCAAAGTATATGCAAAAATGAAGCGAAATTAAGCTAAGCTAACCCCCTGTGAAACTAAGACTAATTTAATCTAACCCCCCTTAAGTTAAAACAAGCCATTGCTAATCTAATGCTGGAAGCTGAAACACACGACTGAAAATAAATTGCATAATAGAAAGACAACATATGAAGAGCAACAAGAAAACACATGTGAGATCACAATAACAATAAAGAAAACTGAATTTACATCACAAGAATCAATGACAAATCATGAAAGCATCAAAGCCAATATTATGAACAAAAGCTAAGAATTCCCTTCTCCATATTACAAAGTCAAGACTAACTTCTACAATCTACTATCTATCTCTAATCTATATCCTGTGATTCTATATATGATTAATGAAATGAAGAGAGAGCACTCTCTTTTATAGATGAATGAGATAACCATCCCATAATGACAGATCCACTATTCACTCAACCACTAAACTACTTTCCTATTATTACAAAATATGATCCCTTCAAATCCTCCACATATCTCTCACAAATCCTCCACATGTCTCTCAACCAAATCTCCATGATCTTCTCCTTGGAACATTCTTTGCATAACTATCTCCTTGAAATGGTGGAGGAGATATACATGAAGTCTTTTCTTTGAATTAATCCTTCACATATTCCTACACATTACAAAGCTAATCCATACTTTGATATATTAGTGAAAAATATGTTAATTTTCCAATATTTAATCATAAATTCACTTATAATACTAAAATAAATAAAGTGGAAATAATAAGGTGAAACCCACATATATGTATGGAAATGGTATGATAAAAGGTTAATGGGACGATGACATGTGAGGAATAGCGAAAGATAAAGTGGATGAAAATGTGACATTTCTGAGTCTCAACATACTCCCCAACTGAACTTGTTGCATGTCCTCATGCAACTGTGTATGGATCTTCTCAAGAACTTTTGGCATCTGAACTTGGCTTTGATTGATGATGTCTTTTTAACAATGAATGTTTCCAGGGTGTGAAATGGATGAGTAACAACTGGCATTTCTTTATGGTTGGTTCTTGTGTGACAACCATGAATATAAAGAATGTTGGTTCTTGTGTTAACAACATTCATTTCATGATGTGAAATGCATGAGTAACAGCTGACATTTTCCTTATGGTTGGTTCTTGTGTGACAACCATGAATGTAAAGAATGTTGGTTCTTGTGTTAACAACATTCATTTCGTCATCTATTTTCTAGCTGCATAATAAATTAACCATACACTCACTGAAAATGATAAGATATCATGCCAATATGTATATCAATGTGTATGAAGCAAAGTGCAATAGAGGATTTGTGGAAAAAGAAATGCTCGTGAATGATAAATGATATGAAAAATGAGTGATGGTGGTGAAAAGAATGGAATGATAGTAGTGAGTATGTATTGAATATAGTTCCCCCTCCCCAACTGATGTGGTTGCATGTCCTCATGCAACCTAGCATGGGCTGTGAAAGAAATGGAGCATGGTGAGGAAATTTTCCAAATTATTCATTGCTAGCATGTAAGAAATTGCATGATTAAGTTTAGAAAACAGCATACCCCCACTTACCCCAAAAGTAGATGAATGATGCAATAGGAATGTAGCTGATGCCGCTGGATCATGGAATGCGTCACTGCTACTGTGGCTGTAACTGATGGATCATGGGCAGTGAAGGAATCAGAACTGCTACTGCTAAATCATGGAGAATATGTCACGGCTACAAGACAAAAATGTAACTGTAAATGATCATATGCAGTTGTAACTGCTGGAATTGTTGTAATGTGAAGTGGAGGAATTTGAACTGCTGCTGATAAATAATGGAAAATATGTCACAACTGTAGGATAAAAATGTAACTGTAAATGATGCCATAGCTGTAATTGCTGGAACTGCTGTAATGTGAAGTGGAGGAATCTGAACTGCTGCTGATAAATAATGGAAAATGTGGAAGGCAGAAAGTGTAACTGTGGTACACTCATAGATTTGAAGTCATGTTTCTACAACTACTGATGGAGTCATGAGAAAGAATGTATAGTCTTCACCCTCTACAAAACCCAGTGGTACAGTTCTAATCATGCAAATGTATGTGTCGAGGTCGAGCATGAAGAGAAATCATTGGATTACCGGCCATTGATGAATGTCGTTAACCAATGCGAGGCAACTCACCAGTGATGTCAATGAGTGCCAAGGTACCCAAGTACATCTTGTGAAGTGCGAATAGATGTGTTGATGTCGAGCCACCCGCAAGATCTGACGATCAAGGGACATTGATGAATTCCCATGATTGTCAGCGAGAGAACTTTCCATTAAGGCATGCAAGCCTCCAGGTACTAAAAATGAACTCTAGTCTATATCCCAGATAAGGTGTTGAGGTCGATGGAGAAAGAATCGCTGAAAGGTGGGCCTTAAGGAATCCCACATCAGTCAACGCAAGTTGGTACAAAAATATTGGCAGGACTATAAGTGAAAATATCCTACAGTCAAGCAGCGGATATGGCAAGGCCATGTAGTCATGGAAAGGGAGCTGGTCTTATTCAGAAGGAAAACTGAAATGGAAAAAGAAGGCAAAAATGAACTGAAAAAGATAAAGGGATGTATGCAATTCAGAAATATAGGCATGTGTGAAGTCATGACAGATAAGGCGATGGAAAGTGGACTTCAAGACATGGATGATGAAGGTGCTTTGAAGGAGAAATATGGATAAACAATCATGACTCAAATGAGTTTATGAATGGTTTATGTGTAACAACCAATGTTATGATGTTTATTAGCAAATGTCATGATTAATAACTCCTTCAGGCTATCTATCAAAGCATGATTCTCAAAAGTTTTGTGATTCTTGAAAAATCACTTTGGTAGCAAAATGCCATCGTCTTTGAACCTGAAACAACAAACTTTCCTGCTTGAAACTTAGTAGTGAATATTTATTGCATATAGTTCCTCCTCTTCAACTAAGCTAGTTGCATGTCCTCATGCAACCTAGCATTAAACTTATGAGAAGTTCGTAAAAGAAAACATTTCATGCGGAAAGAAGTACATAAGCTACACAGAAAATGCCAGGAAGAAATAAAATGTGTTATACATGTTTCCATTGCGCTCGTGGTTCGTCATTGATCGCTACTTGAAGTGACTCAAAGAAAAACAATTTAGCATTAATAATAATAAAAAATTCAGGAAAAACATCCATTTGCAACTTTATTTTTGTTTTGGTTGTTTTTATTTTTTTTAACTTTTTATTGTTCGTGATTTTTTTTTCTTTTGCAGGGTTTTATAAAAAATTTATTTTATTTTTATTTTTATTGTTTTCTTTCTATAAAACAAACTAAATAATTTTTATAATTTTTTATATATTTTTTCTTGTTTTTGTTTTATTTTTTTATAACACACCAAAATTAATTAAATGCAAAAATAAAGAAAAATGACAAAAATACTCAAAAATAAATTTATTCGGATCTGCGTTCATGGACATTCATGTCTCGGCACTTTCACAAAACATTTAGAATTAAAAACTTTAATAGTTGTAACAGTCAGTTGCAACAAGCGGCTGCAACACCCGGCTGCAAAAACCAACTGCGACACCCAACTGTAATAGCGAGCTGCAAGACCCAACTACGACAATGAGCTGCAACAAGAGGTTGTAACCACAAGTTGCAACAGCCAGCTGCGACACACAAGAAACTCTCTGTGCTGCGAGAAAATTGGTTTATTGTGCACTTTTATGAATTTTATTTTCAAATATCCTGGAACATAGACATCAAGCATGTTTTTTTCCAAAAATTTTGTGATTCATGAAAAATCACTTCAACAAAAAAATTGACTATCTGCAATCAAAATTGTGAGATTATTGTAAAATGCAGGAACTAGTACGAAGGCGAACGAATGGAATTTCAAAAATAAAGTGGGTTTTTGCCTCTGGATTTTGTGTGCTATTTTTCCCGTTGATTGCTGTCAAAGTGACTTGAAGAAAACAAATTATTGTGAAGCGTAAAAACAAATCATGCATTTGTATTGTTTCCAGCAATGTAAGAAAGTTCTTTTGCAAATATTTTTTTTTTATTTTTAAACAAAACAAAAACAACTAAAATAAAATGTTGTATGATTCGCGAAACAGAAATAAAGAAGTCAAATGAAACTGCCCATACGGACCTGAGTGTATTTATGATTATCAATTTCTCCATCTGAAAGATATTGCAATGATCATAATTTAAACAACATCAGCAAATTGAAATGAAAAACATCAATGTATGTATATGAATTTTTAGCAAATGCGTGTTAGGGTCTTAGATGGAAGCTCGGTGTGTGTGTTCTTAATAGACTTCTTTCCTGAGAGTTTCTAAGAATTAAAAATAATACAAATTATGCCAATATGCAAAAAGAGGATTGCATTATGACATTTTACCAACATGAAAGGAATTTAACCAATCAAGCAGATTCAAGCAAATTTCTTAAGCACCATACTGTCACATTGAAAACCGGCCTTCCCAAAATCTGGCATGTTCATGTCCAGAAAAATTCAAACCGCTCTCAAACCAAGTCAAATTTTCACAAATCGCTTGTGATTAAACTAAATGAGACCCTTCTGCACAAAACCCATGTTTTGGATTTTTAAAATTTGTCACAGTTTGCTCACAAATTGCAGCCAAAGTTGATAGTCTGCAAATAGACGTTAATTGACGGAAAGTTTTGGATTGATAATTTTAGGTTTGCAAATGGTTTCATTCTGATCATTATCACCCTAGCCATGAAAATCATACAAAAAGATAATATCGAAGGAGATGATCGAGGAGAAGAACGTAAGCAACAAAGATTTAAACATTTTTTTTCTTTTATCAAGCAGAATGAATCGGATCTTTTATCGTGAAATCAACTTTGGAATGTTGTAAATCAAATTGATACCTAATCAAAGGATATATGGGATTTAGTTGTTGCAACAACCAGCGGCAAAAAAAATTTATTCAGTTGAACGTACAACTTCTAGAAGTAAATCCTATATTAGAAGTAGATCAAATCCAAGGTACGAGAAGGTAAATATTGATCGCAGAAATTGTGTTAAATGACTACGATCGCTGCAATTATCCCGTTCAGAATTCTCCTTTCCGGATATGAATCTAAAAATGGATGCGCTCACCTCATCTCGTCTCTCCCTCTCAACATGCATTTCTTTAAAACTTATGAGAGCGAGCATTCCAAACTTTGGAAAAAAAATCTGATTGTCTATTTGGCTTGGTATAAGAATGGAAAGCATGGAAATTTAGTCAGCAATCATAGAAAACCATTGGCCAGAAAGCCGAGCGATGTAAAGCAATAGATTTGTATTTCGACTGGCGTGAAATTACAAAATTGAAAAATTGCTTAGGCTGTTTATTTGCGTGAAATTGCAAAATTGCTTATGCTGTTTATTTCTTCAATCAAAACTGTACATTTAAAGTTGCTTTAGTTTAATTGTGGTTGCATGGTTAATTTCCAGGTATTTATAGGATGAAGGCAAAGAGATGGTTGCGACTCCAATCAAGGAGAAGCTTACAAGTGTTTCACTGTTTCAGCTATTGTTTCAGCAAAGAAAAAATTGGTTTTGTTTTTATTCACCTAATGTGTTTATTTTGCAGGTTCAAACCAAAACAGAGGTCGAGTCACTGAAACAGTCAAACATAAAATTTTGTGCACACAAACCAAGAACCAAGGCTAGGAGTTTCAACTCGGAGTTGTGTTGTTTCAGCCTGGAGTGTTTCAGCAATTGCTTGTTTCATCTTATGTGTTTCAGCTACAGCTGTTTCAGCTTATATGTTTCAGCTGGAGAAGTCAGTTTCAGCTGAAGTTGTTACAGCTTATGTGCTTCAGCTGAAAAAGCGTGTTTCAGCCATAGCTGTTACAACTGTTGTTTCAGCTTAATGCGCCTACTGTTTTAATTGCAAAAGGATGGAGGCTCAAATTTATTATTATATTTTTTTTATAATTTAAGAAAATCAAATAAAAGAACTTTTAAAATTTTATCTCGCAAATTTATAAAAAAAAACAATTATGAGCAAATGGAACAAATTGAAGATGAAAAATAGATTAGGCAGAATTTTTTTTCATCCATCAACAATAAGAATTCTTCCTGAAATCAATTTAGTCATCCTATTTCTGATCCTTGCAATTGCACGAAGCGCGGAGGAGAGCATACTTATTCTAAGTGAAAGTAAAAACTGAAAATAAAATCCAACCTACTCTATGCTAACTGGGAACTAGAAAATTGTTTTGTGTAGTTAAATATCTAGTGTAGCCATTCACGTAACAGCAATAAAAATATGTTCAATGTTATTTTTTCAAATAAGAGATGAGGATAAACAAAATTGTGTGGAATTAATTGTTGTAACTGTGAATTAACTAGAAAAAAAAAGAAAAACTAAATTGTTCTAACCTCGTACTTGCTTGAAACCATCGTTCAATAGGGATTTCGTAGGCATGGTTTTCACTCCTCAGATCATGCTGCAACTCCTCATGGTCCTCCTCGATCTCATGTTCGCATGATTGTTCTCCGTCAAATGTGCAGGATTCTTTGTATGCTAATTCTTCATTTGTTTCTGGAGGAGTAATTAAGCTCTCGGCTGCTGTCAGGATCTCCTCTTCATCCCTAGTTTTGCAAGGATATGAGTGAGTTGTTCCAAGCTTAAACTCATTGTTAAATCATTTTGAAAAGGCGATTCTTACAACACCCAAATTTAAACGAAAAAATTAAAAAAAAAACACTCTTGTTAAAACAATTTAAAAAAAAAACACTCTATACAGAAAACAATTACTCTTCACAGTTGCGAAAATCAAACACACTTGCTGAAATTGAAATTCACACTTGCAGAATTGAAACACTCATTGCAGAAATTGAAATTCACACTCTAGTGTACGCTTGCATAAAATTAATCAAACTAAACTTCAATCCATAGTGCTTCCCCAGCAACGGCGCCAAAATGTTGGGCCAAATTAATATCATTTTAATTTTGTTGTTGTAATTGCCCATCCATTTAATTTTTCAATCCAAGGTTCATAGGCTTACAAAGAACATGCAAAGTATATGTAGAACTGAAGCGAAATTAAGCTAATCTAACCCCCCGTGAAACTGAGACTAATTTAATCTAACCCCCCTTAAGCTAAAACAAGCAATTGCTAATCTAAGCTAGAAGCGGAAACACACGACTGAAAGTAAATTGCATAATAGAAAGACAACATATGAAGAGCAACAAGACAACACATGTGAGCTCACATTAGCAATAAAGAAATCTTAATTTACATCACAAGAATAAATGACAAATCATGAAAGCATCAAATCCAATATTATGAACAAAAGCTAAGAATTCCCTTCTCCATATTACAAAGTCAAGACTAACTTCTACAATCTACTATCTATCTCTAATATATATCCTATGATTCTATATATGATTAATGAAATGAAGAGAGAGCACTCTCTTTTATACATGAAAGAGATAACCATCTCATAATGACAGATCCACTATTCACTCAACCACTCAACTACTTTCCTATTATTACAAGATATGATCCCTTCAAATCCTCCACATATCTCTCACAAATCCTCCACATGTCTCTCAACCAAATCTCCGTGACCTTCTTCTTGGAATATTCTTTGCATAACTATCTCCTTGAAATGGTGGAGGAGATATATGTGAAGTATTTTCTTTGAATTAATCCTTCACATATTCCTACACATTACAAAGCTCATCCATACTTTAAGAAATTAGAGAAAAACATGTTAATTTTCTAATATTTAATCATAAATTCACTTATAATACTAAAATAAATAAAGTGGAAATAATAAGGTGAAACCCACATATATGTATGGAAATGGTATGATAAAAGCTTAATGGGACGATGAAATGTGAGGAATAGCGGAAGATAAAGTGGATGAAAATGTGACGTTTTCGAGTCTCAACAATGTATTTTGTTGTTCTTCTTCTTACATTATTCTTTCTTCAATGGACACTCTCTGGCAATGTGTCCTATCTTGTGACAATTGTAACATTCAAAGTTGGAGTAGTCTTTCCTCTGATTGTTTCCTCTTGTCCTTTGGAACCTCTTGGGAGGTCGAGACTCCTTGTGGATTTCCTTCTTGAAGTTAGATTGAATTATTCCCCTTTTAGTATGGGTGTTTAGGGCTTGATCATCTTCTTTAAGTAGAGCTTCTCTATTGGCTACTCTAGCCTCCTCTTGGATGCAATCTTCCCATACAATGTCAAACTCCATGCTTTCCTTTATGGCACACATAGTCTGTATGAATGAATCACAAGATCTAGTGAGACCAGTGAGTGCATTCATAACTAGTTCATATTCATTAAGGGAGTCTCCAATGGCTTCTAGTTTCTCCTTAAACTGGGAGACCCTTGTGAATTAGTCATTGGATTCTCCTTGGCCCATGTTGGTACTCTTCAATTGAGCTCTCAAATTCATCTTTCTATTGATGTTCCTTCCTTCGTATATTCTGGATAGGGAATCATACATCTCCTTCGAGGTATATTTGGATGACACTTGAGGAATCAAGTGATATTTTATAGAATCAACAATGATCCTCATTGCCCTAATTAGGTCCTTCTTATGCTTCTCCTTTGCTTCATCTTCATCAGGTTCTGCAACTTCTCCTTTGATGTATTTGTTAAGATCATTCTCTCTAAGAATGAGACCAATCCTATATTTCCATGCTCAGAAATTCTATATGCCTTATAGCTTGTCCTGAAGCTTAGTGCTTGGGGCCATCTTATCTAGGAGGTCACTAAAAAATGAAATTTCTCAAAATGCAAGACTGACCTTACCAGGAGATGCGCTTGACTGAGGTGAGTTGATTGGTACACTTGGTTTCTGTAGATTCCAAATATTCGCCTCTCAAAATTTACTTGTGAGATTCTGGTATGCAGTTTCTGCAATTTTTTTGGTTTTTTGCAATTTTCTGGTCCAAATCCAAACTAGGTTTTTACTTTCCCAGAGATCTACCCACTCAAAAATTTTGATCGAGTGCTCAATGGATGCACTCTAGGGAGGTGCAACTTTCTATACAATCATATCTTCAAAATTCTAACTTTGAAAGAAACCCTAATTTCTTGTCGAAGGGAGAGGAGAGAGAGTTTCACCTTGTGAAAGTTGTTCTATCCAGGATAGATCTGATACCATGTTAAGATTCCATATGCTTAGATAAATATCATTAGTATTCAATTCAATTTCACAGGAATAACATATTTAGGATCACTATAAGAAACACAATCACAAGATGGACACATATTTATCCTTGAAAACCCTCAAGGGGAAGAAAACCCAGCAAAACTTCCTCTATATAGATGTATCAAAAGTATAGAGATAAAACCCCAAACAAGTGCTTCTTCTTCTTGTTTATATATATATCTCTCTCTCTCTCCTATGAATTATACACACACACACATATGTGTGTGTGTATTCAAATGAGCAACACACCTCCTCTATTTATACTCTTTCTTCCACTTGAATTTTTCCCTAACAGGTCAGTCCCAACAAAATTATTGGGTCGTTCACCTAGGAGGACACAAAACACTATAGTATTATATTCTGGAGGGTTCTATTGACCCGACTTACAATGAAGGACTTACCTCATGACTCTATTATGACCAAATACAATAGTAACATCCCGAATGAGGAATAAAACAGCTCCGATAGATTACAACAATAAAATACATTTAGAATATTCTTCGAAGTTACAATATTTCAACAATGCATACTAGTTATCCTTAAAGGCCGAGGAAAAAAAACCCAAAAAATTTCTCCAAGTAATAGAGCAGCAAGGAGGCGCACATCATATGCCTCACAAGGTGGTTTTAATTATGCTAGAGGTGACTCCTCCCAAGGATTTGATAAAGCAAGAGATACTCAACAAGATAACCTAAAACAACCACAACGAAGAGGATTTCAGAGGGGTAGAGGTTATGGTGGTGGTAGAGGAAGACCTTATTGGTGTTTTAGGTGTGGTGTACAGGGCCATCGAGCATTTGAATACTCAAATTATTAGATGCGTGAAATGAAGCAAGGACAACAACCCAGTTTAAACTTGGTCCAAGATGATAATGAAGAAGAAGGGGTTGAATTTGATGTTCCACCTAATATAGGGATAAATCTCATGATATAGAGGTCAACGATAATTCCCGAAAAAGAGCAAGGACAGAGTAGTGACAATGAAGATTCGTGCCTTCAAATAAATTATTTTTGAGCCAGGTGCACTTCAGGGGGAAAGGTATGTCAAGTTATTGTTGATAGTGGCAGTTGTGAAAATATGGTTTTGAAAGAGATGGTAGATAAGTTGAAATTAAGTTGTGAAACACATCCCCATCCTTACCAATTTGCATGGTTCAAAAAAGGGAATGAAGTCAACATTAGTAAAAATATGTTTGATAAAATTTTCCATTTGTAAGACTTATAAAGATGAAGTATGGTGTGATGTAATTCCAATGGATGTGTGTCACATGTTATTGGGGAGGCCTTGACAATATGATAGAAAATTCATGCATGATGGAGGAAATAATACTTGCATATTTTGGAAGGATGGATCAAAAGTCGTCTTATTTCCCCTTAAAGATGAAATAAAAACTGAGAATGTGTTGTTAGAAAGAGAGCTTGCTAAATAAATGATGGCAATAGTATTTTGTTATGCATTACTAGTGCAAAAAGGAGTCGGGAAAGACATACCAATACCTACTGAAGTGGCTAGGTTACTAGAAGAATATGTTGATGTTATCCCTAATGAACTGCTTGATGGCCTTCCACCAAAGAGGGTTATTCAACATCATATTGATCTAATCCCAGGATCATGTTTACCTAAGCAAGAATCCTACAAGATGAGTCCTACACAACTTGCAGAGCTCAACTGAGAAGTAACAAAGCTTTTAAAGAAAGGTGTGGTAATAGAAACCATGAGTTCTTGTGTTGTACAAGTATTGTTTACTCCAAAAAAAGATAATGCATAGAGGATGTGCATAGATAGCATAACAATCAATAAAATTACCATCAAATATTGGTTTCCTATACCACGCTTGGACGGCATTATGGATGTGCTAACCGGAGCTAAATATTTTAGTAAAATTGATTTATGAAGTGGATACCACAAGATCCAAATTTGAGAAGGGGATGAATGGAAAAATACCTTCAATACCAGGGACGGACTATATGAAAGGATGGTGATGCCATTCGGGTTGTCCAATGCACCTAGTACCTTCATGTGGTTGATGAATATCATGCTTCAGCCTTATATTGGTAAGTTTGTTGTCATTTATTTTGATAACATTCTAGTTTTCGGTAACAACAAAGAATATCACTTGCAACATTTAAAGATTATATTGGATACATTGAGAAAACATCAACTTTATGCAAACCTGAAGAAATGTAGGTTCTTGCAAGAAAGTTTGGTATTTTTGGGTTTTGTCAACTCGATGAAAGGAGTCAAGATGGATTCAGAGAAGGTCAGATCAATTTTGGAGTGGCCTAGTCCTAAGAGTATAAGAGAGGGAAGAAGTTTTCATGGTATGGCCACCTTTTACCGAAAATTTATTCAAAATTTTAGCAGTGTTGTATCACCCAAAAAAAATTACACAAAAGGAACGACATTCAAGTGGACCAATGAAGCTAAGGAAGGTTTTAAGTTTCTAAAGAAGAAGGTAACTAGGGCACCTATATTAGTCTTACTAGATTTTGATAAAGTGTTTGAGGTAGATTGTGATGCCTCACATGTAGGCATTGGAGTTGTACTTAGCCAAGCAGGTAGAGTGATTGTATTTTTTTGTGAAAAATTGAATGAGGTAAGAAAGAACTACTCCACATATGATGTAGAATTTTATGCAATTGTGCAAGCATTGTGACATTGGAGACATTATTTAGTGCCAAAATAGTTTGTGTTATTTATCGATCACATTGCATTAAAATATGTAAAGACCCAAAAGAAATTGAACAATAGACATGCAAAATGAGTCTATTTCTTACAAGGCCACACTTTTGTTCTTAAGCACAAATCAGGAAAGCAAGATCAGGTTGTTGATGTTTTGAGTCAAAACACTATGTTTTTTACAACCATGGAAAATCAAGTAAATGGGTTTTGTTTATTGAAGGATCTCTATGTTGCAGAGACCGAATTTTGGGAGATTATGTAACAGTTGAAGAATCCAGTTGTCAGAAACATGGATTTTATTCAAAGTGAATATTTTATGCAAGATGGAAACCCCTTCAAATGAAAACAACTATGCATTCCAATTAGTTCTATGAGATAAAAAAAATTATCAGAGAACTTCACAATGGCGGCTTCGTAGGACATTTTGGAAAGGATAAGATGTTGTCCTTAATCAAAGATAAGTATTACTGGCCGAAGATGAAAAAGGATATAACCAGGTATGTGGCATGATGTACAATTTATCAAATGGAAAAGGACTCTCACAAAATACAGGGTTGTACATGCCATTACCAGTGCCCACAGACCCATGGACAGATTTAAGCATGGACTTTGTGTTGGGGCTCCCACACACACAGTGAGGTAATGACTCTATTTTTGTGGTTTTTTATAGGTTCTCTAAAATGGCTCACTTGATTTCTTGCAAGAAAACTACTGATGCATCAATGGTGGAATAATTGTTTGTTTCAAAAATTGTTAGATTGCATGGTGTTAAAAAAACTATTACCTCTGATAGAGATACTCAGTTCTTGGGTCATTTTTTGAGGACTTTATTGAAGAAAATGGGGACTACACTGTGTTTTTCCACACCTGGAAACCAGGTCGTACTCTAGCACAGTTAGAATGCTTTAAGTAGATAAGAGAATAAAAATAGTGGATAGGAATTATATTCGTAGATAGCAGGGTAAATTTATTTTAGTGTTATGGTTTATTTGTGTTTACACTTTTTACTTAGTGTAAATAAATAAAAATACAAGAAAAGAAAACAGTAAACTACATTAGAGTCACAGTAATAGTATACTGATAAAATACAAGTTTATAGAAGATAACAGCTAAGTATATAAACAAGTTATTAACCACACAGTTTATCTTTTAAAACTATTAACTAAATCTTAAACTATTGCCTAATAAAAACCAGATTAGGGTTATGTTTATAAACCCTTTATTTTTTAGAAATAAACAGAGTTACAGAGTTAACCATTTATTCTTTACAGAGCTCTGAATATTTCTAAGTTACAGAATAGTAAATAAAACAAATGTAACATTAAATAAAATAAAACTAAGAAATTACTTATTCAGGAAATAATTATATTTACCAGACGGGCTTATAACCTGTGAAAGAAAAACCTGAGGGTCGAAACCCTAACAACTAAATTACCTATTTATAAATTAATTTATTTAAGTTTTAGTCCATATACATTGATAACTATATAAACAAACTTTACAAGAAGATTATAACTCATACTTTAGACTGTTTACAGTCTTTTCTTAAGACAAATATCTTTTATAAACAGTAAAATAATTATATATTTAATAGGTTAATAAACCACCATACACCTGTAATAGCCAAACTGAAGCAACAAGAAACAATGCCCAAGTAATAATTAATTTAAGAATACATTTACACAAGGTTTTATTTTCCATTTAACCCTAGTTATTACAATCTGAACTGATAAGTATAAAATTATAAATTTTACATTACGACTGATCTAGAGTATTCACATTAACAATATTTACTTGCAAAAGAAATCATTAACAATAAATTTTCTTCACGGATAGTTGAAGAAGGAAAAAAACCCAATTTTACAGTATCTTTAGTTACAGGTTAATGAAATCATAACAACGCGAGACAGAGCTCAAGTTTAACAAAATATTATTTATAAAACCAACTGTAATACGTTGTCAAGCCGTAAGGATGAATCCTAATTTAAAAACCAAATACATATCATGGCTCAAAGTCCGGTATTACCCAACATAACCGCAAAGGTTTGCAAGTAAAAACTGGAAAGCAGCATCTTATTAAAATCTCTTAACTAACGAGAGACTGAAACAGGATTCCAAGCACTGTATTTTCTCCTTCAACAACCCTCATTGCAAGTAGGGAAAAACCCATTTTTGAACCAGGGCTTACCGGTTGGGGTCACGAGTACACAGAAGCCGGTCGTTGTATTTTTCCTTTCCACTAAATACTGGAGCAGACTTGGGTTCCTGTAAATATAACAATACCGTGCGTTAAAGTAATGCTAAGCTTCTAAGCTTAAAACCCTAACAAAATAAATAACTCAATAAATAATCTTTATAATGAAATTTGAGTTGTCTTTACCTGTCAGCAAGAAGAGAAATCGAGCAACGAAGAAGCTGTCACCAACTTTTGGATTTTACGCAGAGGAGTATTCAAAGTCTATACTGACCCTAAAGGGAAAACAGTGTCGACAAACTCAAGTTTCACAAGACGTGATGAGCCACTAGAAAACTGAAATGAAACCTTGGACAGGTCAAGAGCCAAAAATAAAAACCAATCACTACTCACAACCAAGAAGGTATGGATTCTAAGACTGAGTAACAAGTCTATAGCAACAACAAACTCAAGCCACAGAGCAAGCACACAGAGGAACAACCTCTCATGGCTGTCAAGAAAAGCCACACAGAGCAGCCTGTAGGCTAATGAAACCCTCGGAGACAAATGACAAGAGAATAGGGTTTCCATCCTTTTAAGTCACAAATGCATGGATGAGGGAAAACCACGTGCCTCCAAATCTTTCAACCAGGCATGGGTTTGGTCTATAGTCATCTGCGTTTTCAATTATCCAATTATTATTACAATGATTTATTAACAGACTTTGCAAACGACTTGGATTGTTTATACATTCGCCTTTTGAAACATAAGCTATATCATTGTCATCGGTAGTATCGAGGCTTATAATAATAGTTAACAATAATTCTAGGTCATTGACCATAGAATAAAATATGTCCAAACAATGATTTGCATAATTACTTCACAATCGACTTTAAAATAGTTACAAACCATATCATTTGCAAATGGTGGTTAAGATTAGTTACTTTTGATAATAACTAATATTCATAGTTGGACTATAGAGTAAAGGTATTTAAACCATATCAAATAAACAATCACAAGGCTCAACCTTAATGTAAGCTTCTACATTTAATGTTTTGTAAGCTCAGCTTATCAATGACAATAATAATGATTCCTATCATTATTTACAAAGACAGTTTTTGTTTGTTTGTGTGTAATTGGTTCTAGCATAGTATAGGAACCTTAGTTATAGTGTTTCACTTAAGATAGACCTTAGTTTGAAAGATCTAGGTAGTAAATCTACCATAGTAGTTTTTATAAACTACAACCTATTATAAGTGAGACAACTTGATAATAGTAATATTATTATGGAGTTAACCATGCACAAGGTTTATAATTATAGGAATAACACTAATAATGTATTCCCTATGACTTAGACTTTATAAAAAGTGATAGTAGGTAGTATATCATCTTAGGATGATGTATCAAGTTACAAGAACCCAACTTATAATGTTATAGAAAATTCCAAGTAGTAAGATCTCTACAGGATGCAAGTAACATATGGCTTGGTACATTATAAAATAATATGATATTGTATATTGTTACAATAATACATGCAGCAAGGCGATAAGGTAAATACTGAAGTTTATAACTCGATGATGAGCATATTTTTACATTTAAGCAACAGGTTGATAAATTCAATGGCTAGTAAGAAAAGACAAAATAGAAACATGAACTCTATTGGAAATATTTAACTTTGAGATTGATAGGAGTACTTTCATGAATAAGAGACAATACAGTTAAACATAACATTAGCATTATATGCATGTCAAAGTAGAAGTAAATGTATGACGAAGAACTTGAGCTCTAAGCTCACAGTAAGTATCTTTTGTTTTGCTAAGTATGATAAAGATAACGATCTTTATATCTAAACTGGAATACTGCCTTGGAAACAAAAACAATGGAAGACAATTACTTTACCTCATAAAAGCTTGCTATTAAATAATCAATTTATTTACTAGAATTTTAACATGCAACAGATATACTTCTTGCTACCTTATGAATTAAACTTCTACTTGATCCATCATTACCTGTTGAACCTATAAGAACCAACAATCCATCTGTGTTAGCATAATGCTAAGTATTCCCAAGTGTTTCAAATATAGATTTCACCTACTTGCCAAAAAGAAAAATTATTAGTAAAGCTAAAAGAAATTTTTATGCAGGTCAATCTTATATACATTACGAAAATGAAAGTTGTATTATTTATTGTATTATGAAACTAATTAATACTAATTGTTAAACTGTTTCATTTTCCACTAACCGCTAGCAGTTAGTAAACTGCGTATTCAAACATTTTATGTTGTCTTAAAAATTTTAAATTTTTATGAAATTTTGGGGTTATGACATTCCCCCTTTCCTTATCCCATGCATACAATTTTTTTAGCAAAATACCTTGATTTACCTAGTCTAAAATTTTACTGAGTGTCTGCAAGTTCATATCAGAAATTTTAATTAATTTTTCAGCAGAATTAGTGATCTGATATGTATATCAGACTTTGGACCATTACAGTGGTATCAAATCACTTTCCTTAGCTCATCCTATGGAAATAAGGCTCTATGTTGACTAACATTGCAGATCATTAAGTGAAGTTGCAGCCAGGAGACTCCTACCAATGATTGAAGAAGACTTCAGTGAGTAGTACGAAGAATACTGCAGAAGATATGAAGAAGAGTGTTAACACCCAAAAATGGTTAACTACCTCATCTACCTCACTACATAGCTCATTTGTCTATTTGCCTACCATATTTCCCTGAAAATCCCACTAAAAAGCCTCCAAAAGGCCTAAAATGCCTCCAAAAGGCCATAAAACCAGTTAAAATGCCTCCAAAAGGCCAAAAAACCCCTTTTTCCTCCAAAAATAACCAAAATTCCTCTAAAAATAGCAAAAATCCCCAAAAGAGAAGAAAAGGAATAAAAATAATGAGGAAAAAGGAGGAAAACCCTAAAACAGCAAAAACCCTAAACAAGCTGCCCTAAACCACATGGTTTCCAAAAACCATGGGCAAGCACTCCACCACTAAAAAACTATAAATAAGTGGTGGAGACCCCTCATTTCACATCCACAGTCATAAGCACCCTTACTCTGCCAAAACATCTCGTGAAACCCTAGCTTACCATCAAGCTATTTTCACCATTGAGACCCCTTTTTGGCCTATTTTCCACCATCAGAGAAGGAGAAGGAGCAGCTCGGAGCTCGGAGCCACCGACATCGGACCAGCGCAACGGACTCCACCAACCTCCACATTGGAGGTAATACTAATAAAAACACCATTACACATTTCATTATTGTCTTTTACTTCCGGTCATTTACTTTTTCTGCTTTAGCTTAGTTTTTACTTTTCAGTTTATTTTTGTTTCATTGAACTGCTACTAAGGATTCCAGATTCCTTAGTAGGTGCTCATCAGCACAAGCTAGGGTGAAAACCCTAGCTACAGTTTTGGCGACTCCGCTGTTTCTTTTTACTGTTATTTTTTCCGTACTGTACTTTCGGCTGTCATTTTCAGCCGCCGGAAACCGCGTTTTTTCTTTCCGCAACCGCGACTCGATCGCACATTTCAGGCCCCAACCCGCGACCAGTTCGTCGCTGTCATCCTTGTTTACTGTGCTCCGATCGCCCATTTCAGGCCTCAACCCGCGATCAAATCGCCGCTGTCAGCCTTGTTTACTGCGCTCCGACCGCGCATTTCAAGCCCTAACCCGCGACCAGTTCGCCGCTGTCAGCCCTTTTTTCCTGCGCCCCGACCGCGTTTTTTCCTCCCACAGTCGCGATCCGACCGCGCCTATTCATTACACAGGCGCGCTCCGACCGCCGCTGTCAACCCGAAACCCGCGACCTAGACCGCGCCTGTTACCTTTAAACCCGCGATCTGCGCGCGACTGTTGCCT
>LPNX010263742.1:0-11623 GCA_001517045.1 Pseudotsuga menziesii
ATTTGTCTTCAAATCGAGGAATGGGCACTCTTCCAAGCTCCTAAGGCACGGGCAGGCCGTCGTCTTCGCGCTCCTGTTCGGTGAAAATGACTCTCGGTCGAGACTGTGTGTTTTTTATTTTTTTTATAGATTTACAAAACGCGCACGCGTTATAGAGTTACAAAACGCGTACGCGTTTTGTAGTTCTATAACGTGTGCGCGTTATGGTTACCTAGCCTACATGTCTGCTGACATGTCAAGCTCGGATTTACTATTCCAAGTGCTATGGAAGAGGAGTGCGTTCTTTTTCTATGTAACGTGAGCTTGTTCCTAAAAAGTTGAATTGCATCTAAAAGGTCCCTCAACTTCTTGCACACACCCATGTGTGGTTTGTTGAGAATACTAAAGGAAACCATCACGCATTTGTTTTAGAAAAGAGAATTTAATGAGTTTTGAAGGTTATAGATTTCGTAAATAGTTTCGTAAATTTTAGTAAAAATGTCTCCTAGACAGCTCCTTTAGATAACATCTTAATTCCCTGCAGCTCAGTTATTACCTGTTGATTCTCCAAAAATGACCAAGAACTTTAAAACTGTATACATATTTCTATGAAAGAATATAAATATATATATCGAATGATTGAACACTCACAAATGATGGCTGCAACAAGCTGCAACAAATCAAATCATCGATGCTCTCGGTTGGATGCCAAAGACGACTCCCAGTGCCATCTGTTGTCCCAAATCTCGGAGGTGATCATGCATACGCACAGAATTATAACTATCCACTTCCACCAAGCATCTGCTCTCTAGATTTTGAAACCCCAAAGAACCTTTCCACCATGGTTCGTGCCATATTCCCATGATGAGATCCCTCTTTTCACCTATGAAAAAAAAGCAATATCTAAAAAGATTTGTTGTTCTTTTTCAAGGAGTGCATCATAACTAATTTTTAATAGCTTTTGTATATCACTTGGAACTTGTAGTTGCTGAAGTCTCTCCTCCCAAAAAGATTTTCCTTTTTGCCAGAGAAGTGCCCCAAAAACTTTTAAAGACAGGGGCAATCCATCGCATGTCATTAGAAACTTATCTACCAGATTCTCAAATCCAGATAGTGGAAAGGGGTGGCAGAAAGCATATGAGCAAAAGAGTTCTCGCGAGTGTCGTGGATAGAGGCCTTTTAACTTATAAATGGACTCCTCTTCCACTCGCGCACTTGCGATCGAGGACATCTTTGTCCCTGACATGTAATCAAAATTAAGCTATTCGAACACAAGGCATTCTATCTGGTAAAAGGGCTTCTACCTGATTTGTATTATCTATGTCATCTAAAATTAGTAAGACTTCAGAGCATGAGAGAATATTATCTATGTCATCTAAAATTAGTAAGACTTCAGAGCATGAGAGAAACTTTTGAATCTTCTCTGTTCCTGAATGGATGTCATCTATACGTTCAACCCATTGATTTAAGCCCTACAGAAGTTTAATCTGAAGGGAATGAAATGAGCTTTTAGCGATTTCTCTTACATCTGATAAAAAGTAAGAATTATTGTAGTGTGAACGGGCGAACAATACTTGTTATGCTATGGAGCATTTAATGCGACGGCGGTCGCACTGTCCGCCGTCGGATCGCTCTTTGGAACGGATCTGACGGTGGACAGTGCGACCGCCGTCGCATTAAATGCTCCATAGCATAACAAGTATTGCTCGCCCAACTGTATGGCATTCCAAAAGGACACGATTCTCCTCAATTTGCAGAGGGAAAATGACAAACAACCAAACAAGTAATACGGATCTAAATGTTCCCAATAATTTCCCATGACGTTGTCTAAAGCCATAACTCTTTGCACTTTCTTTGGCCAGAATCCGATAACTTAAAGAAGATAGGGTTTCGATTGATCCGGAGCTTTAATCGATTTCTCGATTATCTTGACTGGTTTAAAATGGAGTAAAACTCTGAGGGCAATGTTTTATAGAGGAACTCTGCTACCAGATTCTTGGAACTCTAGCATGGAATTTTTATTGGATTCATAGAAAAACTCTGCCAAAAAAACAAAGACCATCGATATATAAAACTCTGCCAAAAAACAAAGACCATCGAAAAAGAAAGTGTAAAATGTTGTGGTTTTAAACTACGTCATTGAATATCACCTCAAACTTTGTTTACTTTAATCAAAGTGAAAATGACAAATAACCAAACTAGAAAGGAATATATACTAATAACAAGGCATAGCAGCAAAGCTGCATATTCCCTATTCCATGCTTTTAGGATTGTACAGGATTGTAAAACGTGGAGCAAGTTTATGTTCAAATAAGTCATCTCCATAGTCATGGTCAACGTTGTATCAATGAAACCCTATTATCCCTGAAGATGAAGTTGTTGTTGTTGGATCCTCCCCTCTGGGCGTTACCAGGCACGGAAACAAGATTAACTTTCAATTCACAAACAACATTTTACAATTTTACTCTCAAAAGAATTGAAATGAAACCGGACAGACACTTAAAACTAGCTTTTGATTTGAAACAACTATAATGCAACAACTGCTTGATAATAAACAGTTTTAAAACATATTTACTAAGCTTTCATATGATACCAAAAACAACTACATAAAGCTCACATGACCATAGGAAACTAAAATTCCAAGTATATATAAACTAAACGAGAATCAAGTATACAATTGTCAACCAAGCCCTTTGACAGAGCACGATGCTTAAAATTGTGCGACATGAATTTTGAAATATGGTACACATCAACACTAAAAGAGGCTACAAGAATTATTTCCATCAAAAAAATTCAGGAGCGCCGAGGGAACCTTGCTACAAGAGTAGAGTGTAAGAAAACACCATTAAAAGTATACTGACGCCTATTCAAAAGCTGTAATTTCTTGACTCCTATAGACCTGGTTTCTCTAACTGGTCATCCATTCTAGAACATAAACATCCAATCCTTTGGTTTCTATAACTAGTCAACCATTTTAGAACATAAACATCCAATGTTTCGACATTGTTTTACGTTCTAAGGTATGCCAAAAATGCAACAAACTCCTGGAAGCTTCATTTCAAAAGTAGATAACAAGAAAGAAGTATCAACAAATAGATAGTGGACAATCAAATTAAAACTTCCAAGCTCCCACAAAATCAGGCATATTAGCGATTCTATTGTCGTGAACATAAATATGTGTATATTAGTATTCCATTCTTCGTACAAATGTGGATAATAGGTAATAAATGCAATGTTGCAAAGGAAGACAAGAGGAAAAAAACCAAATTTAGCGAGCATAGCACAAAATGCTTGGAAGGACCCAAAAAAAAAAATCCCAAATTTAAAGATTGAAACTGTAAATGTGTTAATAAAAATAGCTTAAAATGCTCAGGTTTTCTCATACTCCTATATTTTAAAGTCTTATGTTACGTGTATGTTACATAACAATTGACCAAAACAAATCTTAATACAGGCTTCACTTCTGAGTTCTTGTAAAAGAATTAAATGTTGCTAGCATAAACAATGGGAGAAATTCACATTCAAAAACTGATAACAATATAAATGAAGACATGAAGCTTGAAAAAGAATTGAGAAATTCAAGGCCTATAAACGCAACAAGATCCTATTCTTAGAAAATCTCAATGTCTGCAAATCCCTAGTGTTTGTCGGACTAATATAAAACTTGGTATCCTTAACAAGGAAAAAATGAAAATATGTACGAAAAAGAAGATATCGTTTAAACAGGCTAAAACGTTGTACATACCAAAGAAAAGGAGACACAGATTCTGGTCTGTATCTGGTGCGACATTAGAGAAAAAGGATTCTCTTATGGAGAAAAATGGAAAGAATATGAATGGTACCGCTTTCAAGCTTTAAAATAATATAGAATATCTCTTTAAAACTTGGTTCAATACATGTTTCTTTTATTTAACATTACAGGAATCGAGTTGCTTATGAAAACTTTGCCACTTAAAAAACTTTAATTCATCATGTGAAGACAAGACGCCTACTAGTAGGCCATGAGCCATTGATGTTAGGATTTTATGAAATCATGGTGACTTTATAATGGAAAAGAACATGACAATATTTTTCCAAAAATCTCACCATTCATGACTAAGCACTTCTTGATGTGATAAAAGAAATACGACGTTTATGCACATTTCTAGGTCTTTTTCCTTTCTGTTATTGATATTTTTAAGAACTTTAAACTAAATGAATAGAACTATCTATGAAACTCAAACCTTGGATTGAAGTCAGATGCAATTATTGGTGAGACTCCTATAACTACAGTATTGCTAGAATCATGCCTTATTTTTATCAACTTATTCTTTATCTTGTTAATTGATGTATGACCTGAGGCAGCCAAAGATGACTGTCAAGAAATAGTTTCAATAATAATTTGAGCGATTTTACATTTCTAGGTCTTTTTCCTTTTTGTTATTGATATTTAAACTAAATGAATAGAACTATCTATGAAACTCAAGCGTTGAACTGAAGTCGGCTGTAATTATCGGTGAGACTCCTATAACTACAGTATTGATAGAAGCATGCCTTATTATTATCAACTTATTCTTTATCTTGTTAATTGATGTACGGCCTGAGGAAACAAAAGATGACTGTCAAGAAATAGTTTCAATAATAATTTGAGCGATTTTATTGTGATGTTATACCTTATTAATTACGAACAATCCTATGTGGCCCAACTTTGGCTTTAGAGCAAGCTCATAGAAAGATTTTGTGTACAATTGATAACAAGGACCTCATCTCCTAAGTCTCCTATTATGACGTCGAATCGTTCATCTCTGTTCTGGAGCTCAGCTCTGCGTCGAAGAATTTGGATTAAAGATTTAAACTTTAGTAGGAACCTAATAAGTATAAAGTATAGTTTGAGAAAATGAAGCATTAAAAATTAGTTACCTAGCATCATTGATAACAAGCTCAAGGCCAGTGGCCATCTTCTCTGTTCACAACAAGGTATTGGCGGAAAAAATCAACAACATCCTGGAAGCAACGTTTTATTTAAGTCTAAACAAAATTTAAAATAAAAGCAATAAAACCATAAATTCATCGCTTTCTTGACGTTCTTGTGCCGTAATACCTGCCGAGTTGTGGAGCCTTCGCCGCCTCCCATGATGAAAACACTTTTGAGGTTGAAATCACACATCATGACTACAAATTAGAATCATGAGAAACAAGTCTTTGCCGACATTTACAAGGATACAACTGATCGATGAGGAATATTACCAGATCCAAATTACTTAATTACTTACTACTTACTTTGGGAGGCAGACCAACGCCATACGCATTAGTAATTTGTGATAGATAAACTCGTTCACTTCTGGGCTTTACAACTTTCCGTCTACAAGAGAAAGCCTTATTGACGTTCAGAGAAAAGGTAAATCACAATATTTATTTTATATATTTCTAGATAGTGTACTGCGTATATTTACCTTTCCGAATGGTTCTGTATGAGGGAATGAAGCATTTGAGTTATTATGAAAGAAATTGTAAGACAACCTATCTATATGGAAATCTTCATGTCCAACACTGGTTGAGTCACCTCGCATTTCAATTAATATACTTGCAGACCAACATCTCGTTGTTTTGAGCTTCTGGCTATAAATAGACTTGCAGGAAAACATCTCGTCGGTATCCTTGTCAGTGCAAAGGTAAGTAATGTAGAACTCCACCCTTCTGAAAAAACAATGTTTATAGATTGTATCTCTTATAAAAAAATGGCTTAGTACTCAAATTTGATTGTGTATCTTTTATAAAATAAAAATAAAAATAAATAAAATTGCTTAGTATTCATATTTGATGTGGGTGTGGGTGATGGGTTTAAGAGGATGAAAACCAATTTGAAAAGCTATCATTTCATAACCTTCTAAGCTAATTCTCCAACACTTCAACACTTGATTTGTTTTTTTGCAAATTAAATACACAAGAAAGGTTTTGCGAGGAAACTCTTGCATGATACAATCCTAAGAAGATCCCAAGTTTCAAAGAATTTTCCCTGCCCGTGTATCCTGCTTTAGTTAAATCATCATTGCCCAGGAATATTTTCAAGCTCCCAAATGTAAAGTGAACCAATGTTTCCAATTATACAAAGACCCAGATCGCTACTGCATGAATCAACAAACATCAAAGTAGAACGTTGTTTCCATCCTTTTTGTTATAGAAGACTATCTTTTTCTTATAGGTTTGTTTGGATGCTTCTATTTAACTAGGGCTCTTGAACCATAGCGTTGTAATTGGAGGGAAACTTCGGAATAGCATGAAGAAAGAAAAATAAGTGCTTGCTCTTCATACCAGGACAGTTTCACATTTGATTTTTAATTGGTTACTTATTTTGTTTTCAATCCTTAAACAACTTATTATAAGTTAGCTTTGGACTGGGCGATTTAATGCTAGATTAATTCAAAGATTATGTTTTATTTATACATTTCATAAAACACATGATATTTTTGTTAAACAGTAATATGAAAAATACAGAGTTAGATGTAGCTTCTTAAGTTTCCCAAGTTTTACAGCTTGATGGTTCTTCTGCTATAAACGCTCCTGGAGAAGCTTCTCGTAAAATACCAAAGGTTTTTGTTGTGATAGGAATCAACACAACTTTCAATAGGAGAAAACTATGGGGCTCTGTTCAAGAAACCTGGATGCCATGAGGTTGTGATAAATTATAGTCACTATAAAAAAGCTATGAAACAAAAGAGTTGGACAAAATGCAATGAAATAGTGTTCCCACCTTTTGAACATTAAATATAGGGTTTGTGGATATTTTATTGAACTTAGCCTTTATTCTTAACACCATATCTGTAATGTATCAGATACCGAAAGAATACCAAGAACCTTGGTTACTACAGGTCACATTGCATAGGAATAGAATTCCCTTCGGAATCAACTCTTCTAAGCAGTAGGTGAAAGGGAGAGCAAAAGGGTTTGGGCTAGGAATGAAAACACTCAACATGGAGTTGCTATTCACATAGGTTCTCCACATTGGGTATGAGGAATTTAATTTTCAAAATCAGTTTCTAAATTTATTCACTTTATGAATTTAGAAATAAAGTTAAATTTATGAGAAGAATTACATACATACTTAGACATAAAATTATGCTATATTTGCCTCCAATAAAGAGATCTTGTTTCTTGCTACAAAAATTTCCTAGTTTTGACTTTAATGAAAAAATCTTATTACAAAGAGGGAATCAAATGATATCTTTTTTTTCCACTTATCCATGTATACTTAAAATCTTGAGCTAAAAACATTGAAAAACTCACTAAAACTAGTTTTAATAAAGGTTTATAAAAAAAACTATCAAATAACTTAAATATAAAAAAAAAACTATCCAAAATATGTTATATAGATATAATTATAATGTATTAATGATAGTAGTTTTATTTACTTTTATTTTCACAGCAATATGCATGCTTTTATAAAATTATAGAAATCAGCTTAAGCAATTTACTGAATTGTTTTCAAATTGACCATGCATGGCACATTAACTTGTATAGCTTAATGATACATACAAACCCTACAAAATAATCAAATAATAAACTGGCCTTGCATGGCGACATTAACTAGTAGAGCTTAATGATAGATGCAAACCCTAAAAAATATTCAAGGAAACAATATGTGAAGAAACAAAACGAAGGGCATTCTATGGGTTTTATGTATACCAGCAGGATGCTTCAGAGAAAACTCCTACAGCAGTTGTTTGCGTTAGTGTTAGAGTTTTAGGTATTCATATTTCAAACTGTGTACCCAGTTATGCAACAATAAAAATGCCGCTATCAAACCACCGCGGCCTGATACATTGCTTTTACTGCTGCTGCAACAAGATTCTGCCATCGTCATAATCATTCACAACTGCTGCCAATCTCTTCCTGTCACAGAAAACAAGAAAACGCCAACATGTCCCAGACTTCAGTTGTGTATGAAAATGGTGAAGACAGATCTGTTTTGGATCGTTTGAGTGTGTAATACACTATCCTAACATTCTCCTTCACACAAGATAGATAGTCTTATTCACACAAGATAGATAGTCTTAAACCGTATCACATGAAAGTAATTTATGAGAAGAATTACAGACATACTTAGACATAAAATTATGTATCACATGAAAGTAACTTATGAGAAGAATTACAGATATACTTAGACATAAAGTTATGCTCGTTTTGCTTCCAGTTTTAGTAATGGTTTATCCTTCTTGAAATATGTAATACACTATCCTAACATTACTTGAACTCCTTCGCACAAGATAGATAGTCTTAACTGTATCACATGAAAAGTGGTTTAAAAGTGACAAAACTCTTTTTCAAATAACAAAAATTGATTCTTATTGAGGAGACTCTACCCGAAATTGTTAAAACCGATTCTCCTTTGAAATGCATATAGCCTTCATTACCTCTCTAATTGCTTCCTCCTTATCATAGAATTTAAAATTTTCACGGGATTTAGTTGCAACATCATTAGTGAAGTTCGCCGTTCATGTCATTTATAGTAGGATATAGAGAACCATAACAAGTGAGAGGCATCATTGCAAATCCGTCTATTTCCACGGGATTTAGTTGCAACATCATTCGTGAAGTTCGTCATTCATGTCATTTATAGTAGGATATAAATAAGTGAGAGAGGCATCATTGCAAATCCGTCTATTGGAGCATAAAAAATCTAACTATATTTTTTACATTCCTTTCTTCACAATATTTGTTGAAGTTCATCCTATTATCTCTCTGCCCATTTATAGAGCTCTACCAGAATTATATGTAAAAAAAATAAGTGTTCAACTAAAAGATGTCATCACCCCTCTCATAAATAACATGTACATGGGCATAGATTTAAAGTTTATATCAAACACCTAGCATACATCCTATTAGAGATTAGGAACACTTTACAAGCCCCTTTATTTGAAATTTTAACAAATGGTTCAATACCCACAATTGTTCTCAATCCATTAAATGGTTACATGTCATACTTCCAAGCTCTTAACATATTGGGGTTGTGAATGACTCTCGAACCAATGAAAATGAATTATTTGAGACCATGATAAATTGGAATGGACCTTGACAATTTTTATAAAGCTAGCAATACATTAAAGGAAACTTTGGCAATAGAGCAAGCAACCTTTTATACTACTATAGGCCATGAACCAAGTGACAAACCTCATAAAAATAGTAAAGTTGAGCACTTATCCCACACAAATAGTCTTGAAGGGATGAGCATAGTGAAGAGAAATAAGAAAATAAAATAAAATAAATTTAAATCATGATTAATGTCATGGATGACCATGGGATTACAATCCATGGTGTTTTCCAACCCATGCCTTTCTGCATAATCGAACTAACAACAATTTTTTATTGCTTCAAAATTCAAATACTACACAAGAACAACTATGATGGTGAGCATACAACAATACAAAGATAAAAGGTTGACGTGAAAGGACCTGCTAACTTAGTCATGAGACAATTGAGAAATGGAGTGAAAGGCATTAAAGGTCAGGGAACAATTGAAAGGTTCAATGATAATGAGAAAACTTTGTCTATTCAATGAACTCCATGTCAATTTACTTTACTCCTCTTATGATAGATTGCAATGTGTATTTTTTAATATATTTTTGAAATTGTGCATACTGTGTTGGTTGGAACAAAGAATCTACTAAATATAAGCTTATTATGCTACCTATAGAAGTGGTTGGAGCACCCCAATAATAATAGGTTTTTTCAACTATCTCCTTGATTATTTCTTGACTTATTAATCGGTAGGTTTAGTGTAGATACCCCAATTAACTCAATTCTCAACTTACTAATGAAAGACCTCGTGCTCCAAAGACTTGAAATCAAAGTAGGGATTCAAATCACTCAAATCAATAGGATGTTTCTATCCATTTAAAGAAGAGCAAGCAGTCAAACCACTCTAAAGTGGAGAGATATTAAAATTCAATTAATAGATAGGAGGTTGCAGCAACTTTGGCATGGTAGGTCCATTGAAACAATCGATACTGGCTAATTCTTCCAAAAAAGTGAAGTGATCAAGAAAAACAAGCAGTTTTAACTACTAGGTCATTATTCATTATCAACCTACTCACTTCATATATGATATTTCAACATATTTTGCCTAGTAAAACTATTAGATCAATGCTAGGTGGAGTGGGATAGTAATATTTAATGAACTCCTAAAACAAGTACTCCATGGTATCGGTAGATCCAAGCTTGCAATTAATATTGGAAAGTTTAAAGAATATGGAAACACAAATTAAGTACTTCATTAAGATAGGAGAAAAACTATCCAAAGTCTAGAAAAGGTAACTAATAGTGAAAGTACAATGCGATAGGGCCATGCTTTTTCACCATAGAACCAAAGCTCGATTGGAACCCTTTCTCAGTTGCACCTACCAATGTAGAATTGTATGTTTTCATGCTTAGAAACTGCATTGTAGCTACCATTACGATTGTTTACTCGTGTAAATAAAAAAAAAATCTAACTATATTTTTTACATTCCTTTCTTCACAATATATGTTGAAGTTCATCCTACTATCTCTCTGCCCATTTATAGAGCTCTACCAGAATTATATGTAAAAAAAAAAGTGTTCAACTAAAAGATGTCATCACCCCTCTCATAAATAACATGTACATATGGTATTGTACAAGAAATTGATCATAACTCGTCGCAGAAGAAAGTAGAAGGATGAAATATTAAAGGGTTTATAAAAGTGTCAAAATACATAGGCAAAATATCAAAGCACTTTTAGAAAAAGATTGGATATTATTATTTCAAGTACTAATATCATATTTGTTCAAGGTGATATATAAAGTTGCATAACATGTCAAAATAGAGTGAAATTCTTATATCTATTACAAAAAAAACAACCCATGGCTTGTTCAGAAAATGTTGAATTTCCTTATGGGCTATTTGTTTCTCATCTATTTGGCCACTAGAAAATAGTATGGAAGACCTATAAGTGAGAAATGTTCCTATTTATCAGTTAGCTACTATTGCTACAAAGTTTATTATGTAAAGGATTGTTTATAGTCATACAAGGGTCAATGTGTTTATCAATAAAGAAGTTTGCCATGTTTTAATAGAAAGTTTTCAAGTCCTATAGTAATGTAAAAAAACATGAGTGGGAAAAACTTGCAGTGCCAATAATAGCATATGAAACTACACGTGGATGAGAAGAAAGGTATTTTTTCCAACTCAAAGACTGAATATATGTGTTACAATTGTTGTTTCTAGGTAGCATAGTTGACAAAACTAAATCTGAAATAAATAGACAATAGTAAGAAAACCATGACATGTAGTAAATTTTATTAGAATGGAAGGTTGTTCTTATTGCTCATTGTAAAGTACATGAAGTTGTGTCTTATGGTTTGTTTTTAGTGCATAATTAAATAACAGGTCGCACCATAAGGAAATTACGATTTTTTGTGATAGAAAAGATCATAGATTTAAGAAGAGCTTGCAAGTTTTCAATACAAGTAGTGCATCCATTTTCAACAAGACGAAAGTATTTTTTATTCAATTACTAATGCAGACCATTGTAAACACATAGCAATGATGTTAGATGACTTAAATATGTTGTTTCAATCATGGTTTGTGTCACTTAGAACATGAAAATTGTTGAAATATTGGTCAATACTGAGAGGGGGGGGGGGGGGGGG
>LPNX010263742.1:12705-135622 GCA_001517045.1 Pseudotsuga menziesii
AGGTCATATAGTCACATGCTAAAGTAAATCACTCTAGGTGTAGCTAATCCCTAAAGGAGACTTGTAGCACTTGTTGACCATGACTAGCCATACATCACATAGTATATCTACTCTACATAGTAAAGTACACCACCTCACAACATGAGGATATTCATAGGACTACACAAGCCTACTGTCCACCTCAATAATATGAGGATATTCGTAGGGCTACACAAGCCTACTGTCCACCTCAACCATATGAGGATATTCGTAGGGCTACACAAGCCTACTGTCCACCTCAACCATATAAGGATATTCGTAGGACTACACAAGCCTAATGTCTTGATATTGCTCACAAGAATTTACAACATCACCACCTCAATCATATGAGGATATTTGTAGGGCTACACAAGTCTACTATCTTGATATTACTCACAAGACCAGAGAATGACTCCTGATGCTATAATCTCAACACCTTTTGGTCTTCAATATCTATCACACCCACTACCCTCTGCTTCTGGTTTTATGATCTGGACACCACATATATTTCTCTCACTCATCCCTATGTGTATAAATGCCTTCACGTTTCCTACGAGCGCATCTCTTCATTCTGGAAACATGCCCTTTCAAATATGATATTAATGATTTTTAATTAAATAATTAATTAAAAACTTCTTGATCATTTCTGATCTACGATATCCCTTCTTCTCTAATCGCAGGATCCATCAAACCAATTCCCACGGGCTTCCTCTCCTCCATCAGAGGGAATACTCTATCTTCAGGCCTTTGGGATTCTCTTTCTCTCAAACCTATGGGTTTATTTTCCTCCTTTGCGGGCTCCCTACAGGCTACCTAAGCTCATGTTAATCTTCCAGTCACGTTGTTCCGCGATCTCTATTTCTGAAATCACCCTGAGCCATTGATCTCATTTCAGGTATCTTCCTGACCGTAGATCCAAGATAGGATGTGGTATGTGTATTTACTAACTATGACATTTCTCAGAATGTCTTTCCGCACTTAGCTTTCCACCTCAACCATTCCGGACTATTGATCTCTTTCGAGCTCTTCGTGATCGTCGATCTCCCAGACTGCGGATTTCCTAACTCTGACATTTCTCAAAATGTCTTTCCACACTTTTATCTTTCTTCCTCAACCATTCTGCACTATTGATCTCCTTCAATATTTTTGTGACCGTCGATCTGAGGTGGAAATCAAATATCAGATATGTGAAATTATCATTCCACGATTTTTGTTTTATGAACCAATATTTCTGCACCAAACGTTCTGCATTGTTGATCTCCTACAGGATTCTTTGTGATCTTTGATCTTTCGGAATGCGATATGCAAAGTGCGGGTTCTCAACAACTCAAAGTCTTCTTTCGCAATTTTCCACCTTCTGTTTTCTGCACTAATATTTCCACACCATCGTTCTTTCACGGATGTCTTTTCGACTGTCAATCTTCTGGATTGCGAAATGCAGAACTGTGACATTTCCCACATTATTTTCGCGATTCTCCGCGTTCCACTTTCTGCCTTCAAGACTTTGGTTTGCGGAAACCCATATTATCCTAGACCTTAATCTTCCACTTTATGTTTTCCACTTTTCTTATGAACTGTTGATTTCTTTTGCGGGTTCAGTCTTGTCCGTCGATCTACGATCTACTGCGGGTTAAATCATGAATGTCCGTTTGCTATCTCATAAATCCTCTGTGGATTCAACCATGGCCATTGATCTCTTGATCAGATTCAGATTTCTTCTTTTGCGAAACCCTCCTACGACCGTAGATATATTGTGGAATGCTCCTCATCCATAGATCTTCGTACAGTTGTGGAAATCTTCTCGAACTTATATCTTCTATGGATCTAATATTGACTGTCGATATATACTCTTTTGCGTAACTTCAACTTTTCTGCCTATCATTTGTGGAACTGATCCTTAACTGTTGGATCTCGTGCGGGATGCTTCTTGACCTTCAATTTTAGATCGAATGCAGACTTCACCATGAATTTGAGGATCTGCATGATTTCTTTGCGAAAATCCTCTGCGACCGTTTCTAACAGATTTGAAGATTTATACACACAGAGAATTACATCATGTTGTTGATTATAAAGAATTTATAAACACTCTCGCATATATAGTTTCTTTGTTCTTAGATTGTTACATATACTCTATCTCTAGTTCATTTCACTCTTCTACACGTCCACTCTCCATTTGTTTAACCATATTTTTCATTCATACTGCATATCCACTTCCACTCAGCCTATGTTCTTTGTTTCATTAACCATTGTTTACATATACTATCGAGATTTCCTTAACAATTCTTACACATATTGTCGACATTGTCTTGGAAGTCTTCAGATCAGTCATTCATATTATCTTATCATCCATGTCCATTTCATCCATTGCATTTTTCATTAATGAACTCTTATGACATCATCATTAGGACACCAATGTATGCCATATCATCATATATGCCATGCCACATCCTCAACTATTCCAGGCCATTCCATCGTATCTTCCATATCATCATCCATGCCATGTTATCACTACCTTTGTCTTTCACTGAGTTTGTCATGCCACTATATTCCACTGGTTATTCCTTTGGCATTCGTGAACACCTTTGACATCAATGACAACTATATACTCAACAATATCCCCCTTTTGCATTGATGGAAACATTTAAACATTCTCCCCAATTGACAACAATGACAAAGGATAACCTGTTATACCAATGTTGTACCATTTTGATATAGGATTTCTTGTCTTTCTTCTTTCTGTCAACTCCCCTTGTCATCATATCTCCCCTTTGTTAACTGTACTTAGTACTAACCAATCTATTATCATTTATCTTAACATTTCTTTTCTTACAACAGGTTCTTGAATGAAATACTAAATGATAGATCCATAGACTCCCCCTGTCAATGTACTTCTTTAAAATGATATATATATATCTTTAAAATGCCCATTGTTCCTTCACAATCTTCACTGTTAAATTTTTACTTATGTTGGAATTTTTTAATAGACTTAATTTTTTTATTTTTCAGATCAGAATTGAGTTTTCTTCCAGTGTCAACAATTTTTATGTGTCATGACTTCAAATTCTAAGTGAACATAAAATCTTTATCTTCTATTTGTTTGTAGACATCATAGTCTTCATGAATCACACATTTGTTGTTCTCATGGTATTCCATAGGTCTTTCCCTATGTCAAGCATACACCTATATTATCATTTAACCTTGATCATTTCTTGTCTTTGATGAAGATAGCTTTCAACATATTTCAACATTTAGATACTAACTGAATTTTTGATACCAATTGGAATTTTCTGATTTTAACTCCCCTTTATTATATGGTCCCTCCGATTGTTATTTTCTAGGTCCTCTTTAATTCGTGAGAGATATTTAGAAAATAATCCCACAATAATCACTATATCCTTCTTCATCACCTTCATCTTTATCAATGTATTCTTTTACTTCTCCATCTTGCTTTTCCTCATAATGAATGTCCTTTTTTATCTATGGCACTATTATGCTCATCATCATCTTTGGAGACCTCACTAATGTTTAAAATATTTATTTCTTCTATATCTTTGGAGTCTTCCTTTCTTCTCCACATATTTCCATGAGGTACTCTGCTTACTAGTTTTTTATTTCTTTGTTCCTTGGTTTTCATCTTCCATACCTTTTTTGAGTTTCCTTGGAAGGTCTGCATGTATTATTCTTGCAATGTTTTGCAAAGTGTCCAATATTGTGACATATGAAACACATAAGTATTTTTCCATTTCATATGTTAGTGTCTTCTTTCTTTTTCAGACCTTGATCTTCTTCTTTGTTTCTACAATCATCAGCCTTGTGACCAAACTTGTGACTTAAATGACAATATCCATAGAATGTATGTTTGGAGAGACTCTGGTTTTTCAGCTTGTGATGACTCTTTTCATTGATATGTCTTCTAAAAAATTTCATCTTGAGAGGATGAGTAGAACTATGATGACTGGACTTCATTTCCTTGTGATTCCTCTGCTGCTTGGAAATGTCTTTTGAAACATCATCCCAACTTTTAACCTTTTCAACATCTCTTTGAGTGATGGAGCTTGATCCTTTAATGACATCATATCCAATACTTGTTTTATCCCTGGGGAATATTTGTAAGCTGAGGATTTATTAAGTGCTTCTGTACTTCCCTTGAACTTCTCACTAACAGTCAGCTGATCTTTTAGCTTCTTTACATCTTCCTTGAGTTCAACAATTTCTTGTTTTAAGCTCTTGACCTCTTCCATGTTAGCCAACATTTTTTGTCTTTAATTGTGCAGCTCTTCTTGGAGGGTCTTGAATTCTTCTTTTGACTTATGCTCTTCTTGATACTTTGGCAATTTTTCTTTCAAAGAATTGTTCTACATCCTTCTCTTTTCAATTCTTCAAGGGTGCTTATGAGTTTTTCCTTTAGATCCACCTCTCCTTCCACATCTGAGTCATCTTCTGAAGCTACTGTCCCCATGAATTAATTTTCTTCGTCTTGACTTATCTCTACGAGAATAGAAATTCTTTCTTCTGCTCTTTGTTCAACTAAGTAATTCTAATTTGACCCAGAGTTCCTAATTAGCTGAGATACATTGTCCTATCTTCTCTTTGATGGGTTGAGGTAATCCATCAATTATGGCCTCCATTGCCCTTGAGTTATTTTTCTTGGAATATTTCTGATATGTATTCCTTACTCTTTTTGGTAGGACGTAATCAGAGATAATTGCATTCCATGCACTACATCCTAATGATTGTAAGTATACACTCATTATTTTTATCCATACTTCATATTCCCCTTTATTAAGTGTGAGTGCTCTGTTAGAATCCATCCCTTCTTGTTGATCCATAGTGGTTTTTAATAGGATAATCAAAACATATAATCAACAAGATACACAAAACACATATTTTTATTGTGGAACCCCAATTGGGTAAACCACCAATACTTCCTATTACTACAAAATTGTTATTTACAAATAGTTTTTCCTACTTCTACAGACAAGGAAGGAGGCTACAACCCCCTGTTTTGTCAGCTACCACTGGAAGGAGGCTACAACCCCCTATTTTGTCAGCTACAACTGACAGGATGCTACTACACCCTATTTACTAGCTTCTGCTGGAAGGGGGCTACAAGCCCCTACAGGCCTGTTTCCTGCCCTAGCACCACCCTGCCACCCTAATATGTTTTTAGTAATATTTTAGATTTATTTTGGTCTTCAATCTCTATCACACCCACTGGTCTATTCTTTTGGTTTTATGATATGGACACCAGAGACATTTCTCTCACTGATCCCTCTATGTATAAATACCTTCATGTTTCTTCCGGACGCATCTCTTCATTCTAGAAACATGCCCTTTCACAATCTCAAATCTCATATTAATTATTTTTAATTAAATAATTAATTAAAAACTTCTTGATCATTTCTGACCTGCGAGATCCCTTCTTCTCTGAACGCAGGATTCATCAAAATAATGCTTGCGGGCTTCCTCTCCTCCATCAGAGGGAATACTCTATATTAATGCCTTTGGGATTCTCTTTCTCTCATGCCTATGGGCTTCATTTCCTCCTCTATGGTCTCCCCTCGGGATACCTAAGCTCCTATTAATATTCCATTCATGTTCTTTCGCGATCTCTATTTTGAAATCACGCTGAGCCATTGATCTCATTTCAGTTATTTTCCTGACCGTAGATCCAAGATAGGATGTGGCATGTGGATTGCCTAACTATGACATTTATCAAAATGTGTTTCTGCACTTAGCTTTCTGCCTCAACCGTTCTGCACCGTTGATCTCTTTCAAGCTCTTTGTGATCGTCGATCTCCCAAACTGTGGATTGCCTAACTACGAAATTTCTCAAAATATCTTTCTGCACTTTTAGCTTTCCTCCTCAACCATTCCGCACTGTTGATCTCCTTCAAGCTTTTCGTGACCATCGATCTGAGGTGGAAATCAGATATCAGATAAGTGAAATTATCATTCCACGATTTCTATTTTCCGAACCAATATTTTTGCACCAAACGTTCTACACCGTTGATCTCCTATGGGATTCTTCATGATTGTTGATCTTTCGGAATGCGGGATGTGAAGTGCAGGTTCTCAATAGTTCAAACGTTGCTTTCGCAATTTTTCGCCTTCTGTTTTCCGCACTGTTGATATTTCATGGATGTCTTTCTGACCGTCGATCTTCCAGCTCGTGGGATGCAGAATGCATAACTGTGACATTTCCCACATTCTCTTCGTGATTCTCCACCTTTCTCTTTTCATCTTCTGCTTTTCGCCTTCTAGACTTTGGTTTTCGGAAACCCATATTATCCTAGACCTTGATCTTCTGCTCTCCGGGTTAAATCCTGACTGTTTGTTCACTATCTCACAACTCCTTTGCGGATTCAACCACGTCCATTAATATCTTGATCAGATTCAGATTTCTTCTTCTACACTCATTTTTTGGAACCCTCCTACGACCATAGATATATTGCGGAACACTCCTCAGCCGTAGATCTTCATACACTTGCGGAACTCTTTTCAACCTTAGATCTTCTGTGGATCTAATCTCAACCGTCAATCTATACTCTTTTGTGGAACTTCGCCTTTTTTGCCTATCCTTTGCGAACTGATCCTTAACCATCATATCTCATGTGGGATGCTTCATGACCGATGATTTTAGATAGAATGCAGATCTCACTATGACTTTGCGGATCTACACGATTTCTTTGCAGAAATCCTCTGCGGTTGTTTCTAACAGTTTTAAATATTTATACACATAGATAATCCCATCATGTTGTTGATTATAAATCATTTATAAACACTCTTGCGGATATAGTTTCTTCGTTCTTCGATTGTTACATATACTCTATCTCCGGTTCATTTCACTCTTTTACACTTCCACTCTTCATTTTTTTAACCATCTTTGTCATTCATGTTGCATCTCCACATCCACTCGACCTCTGTTCTTTGTTTCATTAACCATGTTTTACATCTACTGTCGACATTTCCTTAACCATTATTACACATACCATCGACATTGTCTTGGAAGTCTTCAGATCAGTCATTCATGTTGTCTTATCATCCATGTCAATTTCATCCATTGCATTCGTCATTAATGAACTCTCATGACATCATCATTAGGGAACCATCATATGCTATATCATCATTTATGCCATGCCACATCCTCAACTATTGCATTCCATGCCATCATATATGCCATATCATCATCCCTGCCATGTCATCACTACCTTTTCCTTTCACTAACTTTGTCCCGCCATCATATCCACTAGTTATTCCTTTGTCATTTATGAACACCTTTGACATCAATGACAACTATATACTCAACAAAAATGCCTCTCCTTGAAAACTTGGTAATAACTCTATATCATAGATAAAGGTTAGTTACATCACATGGATTGACTTGATAAATCAATTGTAAATGCAAATTTCAAAGTAGCAATAACAAAGTCAGCAAATGTACAAACCAACTTTTGAGTAAACTAAAATTTCAAATGTGATAGGTGCCATATTTCAAGATAACGGAATTCAAAGCGTAGAAGATATGAAAGTATCAATCAATGTCCAAAGTTTGTATTTCAAAACAGTAAATATCTTTTTCTTATTCTATTAAGAAATTGAAATTCTTGATCAATGAAGGAACAATTGTAAAATTGATTATTGACTCTTGATTATTTAATTTAATAACATTAATAAGTGCATCCAATTTATGGAAACAACAATAATCTTATGTCTAAGAAACTTGAGTAATATAAATTTAATGGACAAGTATAATACAATACTTATTTTGTCATTTCTAGTGCTATAAGCTCTACAATACATGTCCCTTCCTGCACAATTTTCACCATGATTTAATTATTAGAAATAAAGAAAAATAGTAAATGTTGAGACTGACAAGTGTAGACTGTTCATAGACTCCATTTTAAGCACAAATATATAAGAATCCAGTTACATTGTAAAGTAATAAACTTGGCATGCTTCATGACCTTGAGACCTTCTCTTTCTTAGGGTGCATTTATCATATTGTATTTTACATAATAATATAAATTGTAAGGAGGTTGTTCATGGAGAAGAAAGAAGGAGGTATTAATTGCTAGATTTTTATCATTTAAGAAATATGATCTTAGGATCTTATCTTAGAGAATAACATGCACAACAATAATCACAAGAGACAAGAGACACAAAGATTTTCCTCAGGGAAACCATAAAGGAGAAAACCCCACAACTTCCTCAGAGATAGAATGAGCATCAATGGTAAAAGTAAAACCCAAAAATAGAAATATGATCTCTGACAGTTGTTCTCTCTCTCACTTGTGCGAGCTCCTCTTCTCTCACTCATGCACTACAGTTGATTGAGTGTGTGTATCAAATAGAGAGGCTCACTCTGTATTTATACTAGTTTCCAACTTGACAATTACTTACCAGGGCCAACATCACTAGGAGATTCTAATAACCCTTGTGCCTCGAAACTGTGGGGACTTTTCCCCCCGATCAACAAGGAGGGTTAACCTCTATGACTTTACATGACTTGATTACATTAATGATTCTCCTGATAGGAACATATGGGTACAAATAAATAAAACATATAAAATATACAAGTGAATACATTATGAAGTTACAAATACATCAACACTCCCTCTTAACTAGGAAGGTATTCTCTTGACATAATTCATCAGCACAAGTCTTTGTCATTGGATCATTCATCAAAGATGGATCATCATCATAGCTAGATCATCACCACTGGATCATCACTGCTTCTGCTATCTCGAACAAATGGTGTTATCTCTCAATTCTACTCATCATAGGAATTTCTACAAAGCCAACCCTTTTTCATGTTGGTTGTAGGCCTAGGCTCCATGTAGGTATTCATCTTCTTTAGTGCTTATATCCTACCATGGGAGGCCCAGTATGCCACCATGTCGGAAAGGCCCGCCCATCACTTATATCTGACCATGGGAGGCCCAGCCTGCCACCATGTCAGAACGGCCTAGCACTCACATCTGACCATGTGAGGCCCAGCCTGCTACCATGTCAGAAAGGCTCGTCCAACACTTATATCTGACCATGGGAGTCCCAGCCTACCACCATGTCAGAAATTCCCAACACTCACATCTGACCATGGGAGGCCCAGCCTGCCACCATGGAAGAAAGGATCAGCACTTATATTCGACCATGGGAGGCCCAGCTTGCCACTATGTCGGAAAGGCTATGCAATTACATCTGACCATGGGAGTCCCAGCCTGCCACCATGTCAGAAAGGCTCAGCACTTATATCTAATCATGGGAGGCCCAGCCTCCCACCATGTCGAAAAGGCTATGCACTTACATCTGACCATGGGAGGCCTAGCCTGCCACCATGTCAGAAAGGCTCAGTACTTATATCCGACCATGGGAGGCCCAACCTGCCACCATATCAGAAAGGCTCTACACTTACATCTGGAGGCCCAACTTGCCACCATGTCAAAAAGGCTCCTGCACTTACATATGACCATGGGAGGAACACATCCCGCAACCATGTCAAAAAGGCTCTTGGACTCGTCACTTCCCCTTGAAAGGAACCTCTATCTAGAGAACACCAAGCTTCTCCTTGAAGTATTCAAACTTCACTATGGCTAATGGCTTGGCCAACACATCAGCTATCTACTCATATGTCGCAACATATTGTAGCTTCACTACTCATCTCTGCACCATATCCTTGATATAGTGATATTTGATCTCAATATGCTTCGACTTGTCATGGAACACCAAGTTCTTCGACAACTTCACACAACTCTGGTTGTCGCAATCTATATAAGTAGCATCCAACTGAAGATCAAATAAATCAGATAGTAGCTTCCTCAACCATACTGCCTCACAACTAGCCGAACAAGCTACGAGATACTCTGCTTCGGCTATACTCAGTTCCACGTAGGACTGCTTCTTGCTAAACCAAGGGATCACACCTGATCCCATACTGATGCAACACCCCGAAGTTCTCTTCCTTTTAATGGAATTTCCTGTCTAATCTGAATCCACATAACCTTCCAGGTTAATCTTATGATTTGCCTCATACTTGAGCCCATAATCAAATGTACCCTTCAGGTACCTCAGAATATGCTTTGCAGCAATCAGGTGAACATGTCTCGAATCCGTCAGGAACTGGCTCAATGTGTTCACAACAAAGCAAATATTTGGTCTCGTATTCGTCAGGTACATCAAAGACCCAGTCATCTGATGATACATCGTAGCATCAACTGACTCTGATGAAGCATCACTCAATAGCTTCAGGTTCGATGCCATAGGTGTGGTCATGTCCTTGCAGTCCATCATCCCGAACCTCTTCAGGATCTCTACTACATACCTCCCTTTTCCCAGAGAGATTCCATCCACATTCTGCCACACCTCCATGCCTAGAAAGTAGTGCATCATACCCAAGTCTTTCATCTCGAACTCGGCAGCAAGCTTCCTCTTCGTGTCAGCAGCAACCCCTCCTCACTTGTTACAAACTGGTCATCTACATACAATAGGAGTATGGTAAAAGTAAAACCCAAAAACATAAAGATGATCTCCAACAGTTGTTCTCTCTCTAACTTGTGTGAGATCCTCTTCTCTCACTCATGCGCTACAATTGAGTGAGTGTGTGTATCAAATAGAGAGGCTCACTCTCTATTTATATTAGTTTCCGACTTGAAAATTACTTACCAGGGCCAAATTCACTAGGAGAGTCTAATAACCCTAGTGCCCTGAAACTGTGGGGACTTTGCCCCCTGATCAACAAGGAGGGTTAACCTCTATGACTTTACATGACTTGATTACATTAATGATTCTCCTGATAGGAACATCGGGGTATAAAGAAATACAACATATAAAATATACAAGTGAATACATTTCGAAGTTACAAATACATCAACATTAATTAGATGCTAGAGGTGTTATGAAATGGCAAAGTAATGGATGATGCAATTCTTCAATTTCATATAAAAGAAATAAACATGATGTAACTAAAACGAAATTTTATATTTTATTGAATCGGAAATTAGTTTCTTATATTAGTCTATGTTTCTAATAAGAATGCACCTTAAACACTTAGAAATTCACAATATGTGAGTCAACATTCAATAATCTATACTAATATTCATTGCTCAATGATGTATTTCCCATGGAGCATGAATAGAAGTTTGTAATATTTTGTTTTATATTGGAAGTCCAAATTTATTGACCATGAATGTGACAAATTGGAATGTAGATATGTAACTTATTACATGTATAAGCCAATGAAATATACTTTGATGATCAAATTTGGTAAACTATGTTCACGACATTTTGGTTGGCACTATGTGGTTCCTAACATATGACAACTCAAACACAGAAAATATGGGCCATTTATGAACAAATGTGGCCATACTTTTATTTTGAATTGTATCTACGAGTGTGAATGGTGCATAATTTATTGAAGGCTCCAACATTTGGTGATATTATAGATTTTTTCCCCAAGGAAATCCTTGTGGGGAAACCCAAGAGATGCTTCTCGATGTCTAATGATAGAAGCCCTAGTAAACATATCAGCATAGATTAGTGTACCTCACCCATAGGATTTATACTAGGAACTGGCAAGGATCTAACCAAAATCCCCATTAACTTTGGTGACAACCAATTGAGATAATCCCTAAGGATATATATAATAAATACATGCTCTAGGAGTTTGCAAGTTAGTTGTAACATAACGTAGAAAAAATTCCATCATTTTTTCCTTACCTCAACAACCCCAAGGATCGGGGATGCATGGTCAACCAATGTTCCACCAACCATATTAATGATGCAGCAAAACATGAATATATCACTAAAGTTGTTCCCTGAAAAAAATAAAACATATCATTTATTGTAGATAGATTACTCAATCCATAAAAGGTTTCCCATCATGTTGCATTCTTACAATCTATCACTAAGAATCTAAATGGAAAGTTTTATTGTAGAATATTTACATTATTTTGAAACAATTAAAGTTTGGATTAAGCAGGACATATTTGGTGCCAATATCTCATAGCCATCCAAAAAATCAACTTGAGGTAAAAAATTAACAAGTAATCGTAGCAATATCGAAAATAATTAAAATCCATTGGATTAGATACATACCTAAATATCATCTTTGCAAATCAAGTGTGTTGATATATACATTGCAAGCAAATTGAAGGCATTGTGATTCACGAAGTCTTTAATCTGTCACAAGGAAGCATACTCTCATATTTCTTTCTTGCACTTTTCCAAAAGCATAATGTTCTAGAATTTTGATGTCCACAAAGACTCAACTACCATAATGAAATGAAATCTTATGTCTATGCATCGATGAAATCTTATATCTATGCATACATTTGTTCTAATTAAAATGATAAATTAATGTGGAGTATATATAAATTGAACAATTAATTATGACAGATTAGTCGTGGCAGGCTCTCAAAATAGTACATCATGTGCAATAACATAAGCAAGAAATATTACAAATCATTTCAAAAATTAAACCATCTCTTTGGGCCCTGACCTAGTTAAGGACTTTCTATCCATAAGCTTGTTTGGAAACATACATAAACTCTTCGAGAAGATCATCACATTCCTATAAAGAAGATAAAAATATTAAAATTTGTGCAAAGAAGATTGTCATATAGAAAGAACTACAAATGTAAAACATATAAACATTTTATGGTTAATAAGAAAACCTACCCTATAGCATGTTTCTGGCCCAGTCCTATGTAAGACTCACCATTTAGTAGCATTTCATTTTTAGTCCCCACATCAATTGTTATTGGAAGGCACTGTGATCAAGAGAAATGTCAAATTATCAATATCACATGGTCATATATACAACAAAATATCATAACCACTTAAAAAAGAGTATTGTGCACTAGATTCCAGTGGAAGGCATGCAATTGGTTAAACTACTATAAAAATAAGGTAGGTTATGCAAAATTAACAATGGAACACAAAAACATAAGAAAAACAATAAAATTAAAAACCTTTATTTGTCTCATAAACCTTTATTTAGGTTTAATTTTTTTTTTGTATTTTATCCACAATAAACCAAGATTCCATACTATTAGTCAATTGTTAGATATATATTTTTCAATGGAATAAATATCTAAAGACCTTACAATTAATGAGCTAAATGAGATGAAATTTAAATCACATTTTTAACACTTGTCAAAATTGAAAGGAAACATATTAATCTCACCTTAAACCCAATGTTGTTGTATGGGAAAGAATTTCAATCTGTTTTTATTTCCTTAAGAGTAACCCAATCATGTGCTAATCTAAAACAATCAAATGGATAAAGTACAATATTGAAATGATATTTTTATAATAGAACAAAGTCATTTTAATTGTTTCTTCAAAATAATTCTAAAGAAATAGTTCAATGGAGACAAAGTATACCTACAATACATAGAAGGCATGAAACATAGATAGTTCGGTTGATCAAATATGGACAACAACATTTTCCTTAGGGGGAGATTGCTTTTGCATAGAACACCCTGAGATCTGATTTCTTGAGACTACAACAAGAACATTTAAATTGTACCACAGATATTGTAAAGAGTCTAACGAGTCCAAAACAAAGGAAGAAAAAGATGGAATCATCCTAGTAGTTGTATGCTACATGCATAAACCTCACATGTAACTTAAACATTAGTTACAAATTATAGTGCACATGTCGATTTTAAAATCAAATATATTAGAAGTTATTCTTATACTATAGTCCTCAAGTGGAGGGTAGTACACCTTTGTTTCCCTAGGGATTTTACCAACTTAACTTTGACAAAGCATAAATAAGGCATCAATAACTACCTCAACCTAATGAAACATTGAATAGCTTCATGATATTAAAAGAACGCTAAGTAACATAGCCAAATGAAACTATGGGAACTATAATTGAACCAGTTGCAACAAGTAATGTACGTATTTCCACAAATTGAGTTTATCAAGCTTCTTTATTGATGATGGGATTTAATCAAAGAGGAATCATATCATAACCGAAACATACTAACATGTATAACAAATTTAAATGAGGTGGGATGTCTCATATTTATAGTAATAACAACATGATTGAAAGGTACAAATTCATTGTCACCAGTAGAAAATTTGAGATATATTACTTTAAAAATGATTAAAAATGCATATATAAATTACTACATTTAGGCACGTGACTATTAGTCATTTATTTCTAGTCACTTATAACGTGGCTAAATAAATGACTAAAAAAATAAGCTTTTATTGATTGTTTTGATTTGTCAGTTTGGTAGTATATTATGTCATTGTTTTAGTCATTGGTTTCGATGAACTCACCATTTGTTTAGTAATTGATTGTTGTTAATTGTTCATTTTTCTGGTCATTTATTGTTGTTAACTGGTGATTTAATTAGTCATTGATTGCAATTAATTGGTCATTTATTTAGTCATTATGTGTTGTTAATTGGTCATTTATTTAGCCATTGATTCGTTTTTTTGTAAGTAAGTACCCACCGAGGATTTGGACTCGTGATATTCCATTTACAACTTTTCATCTCAAATACTCATTACCAATTGCTTTAACCCCCATGGGATTAGCCATTAGTTTTTGTTATTTGGTCATTTATTTAGTCATTGATTGTTGTTAATTAGTCATTATTTAGTCATTGATTATTGTTAATTGGTCATTTATTTAGCCATTGATTGTTGTTAATTGGTCGTTTAATTACATATGAAAAATAATTTAAATGTATATAGTTTTTTTGGTCATTGGTTTTTGTAGATAGGGCACGGAGGAATAAAACCACCGACATCATTCCTGTAAAGCAGGTATTATTTTATTCATCTAGTACCCTTTAAAAATCTAAATACTTTTCACCATAGAAATTCAAATTATAATAACTTGTGATGTAATAAACAACAATGATAGTTGGAGTATTACAAAACCAATAAAGCTATTAGGCATCATATTCGAAATGAACCATGGAAGTAAAAAAAATGAAAAGTTGGGCATGTACACCCTATCTAGTAATAAAAAACATGTGCAATTGGTGGTGCAATAAAAAAAATATTACCAGATTGAAAAATAATTTTGTACACCTACAAAAAACTAAGAGGCTTCTACAGTAACACAAGCAAGTTCGTGCTTTTCCTAATAGAGGAGGAAAGGTATGTAAAGTATGAAAACATGTCCTTGTCCATTTTATCAGGAAATTTAAACTATGCACGCTCAACAGTACCATCAAAAACTGATTATACCAAAATGAAAAACAATATGCATTAAAAACAACCAAAAAGATTCTATAGTAGCACAAACAAGCTTAATGTTTTTCCCAAGTTAAAAATCAAACAGAGATGGCATGGTATAAAATCTCTATGGGAAAAAAATGAAAGAAAACCCTAGGGAGTGCAAAAAGCTTCAAATCAAATTTGGAAGATCTAAACTTCATGATAATATAGATATAATGTTATTACTCTTTTGTACTCTTGTCATCTTAAGTTCCCTTGCAAGGTTGATAGAATGGAAATATACCATAATTGGCTTGCATGTTTTCAATATGTATATCAGGATCACATTAAGAGATGTAATATATCACATTGTTACACATTTATTGGCAACAACATCATGTTTAAAATTAAACAATTAAAAACCATGTTGCAGAGTCAACAACCAATAAATTCCTAACACCAACACATGAGACATAATAACATATAACAAGGTCATTAATCTTTTTATTAATTCTTGATATGATGTAAGTGACTTCCATATTTGAACTAGAATAAACAACATTCATAAAACATAAGTTTTCCTACTCAATACTCCAAAGAAAAATTGTCACTTGGATATAGTCATTGTTGGAAATTGTTATATAGTCGATGTTTAGGATACCTACATTTGTCACACAACACAACAAAACATATTTGTCTCCATAATATTGGAAAAGGGAGGAAACAAATTTTAAATGAAGGAATTTTTTTTGACAAGTATGTATTCTCAATTGGGAAGAAGAAAAATTTTCCTTGTGACATATACATTCCATATGAGTAATTGAATTGGATTGTTTTGGTAAGGACAACATATTCTTAGTTGAGAAGAAGGATAATTTTACTTGTAGCATATACATTCCAAAGGAGTAATTAGAATTGGAAATCACACCAAGAATGAGAGGAATGCTTCATACATGAATACATGACAATAACATTCATAGCATTAGGAAAAATAGAATGTGCACCAGCTAGAGAGGGACTTATCTCCTATAGTATTCTTGAACAAGAGAAAAGACCTACAAAGCAAATTACTCAATCCATTCCAAAATGAGATCTTAGTGAAGACCTACAAATTTCCTTGCTAATCAAAATCTATACCTAGGGAGCCATATCTCAATTATGGTCAATTGAGAGTCTCAACTAAATGGAATAGGTCAAAAATATGGAAGGATATATTGTATGATGTCCTCATATACTGAATAACACATCATTTCATTTGCTTAATTACTAGCATATAGACATAAACCAACAACTATCTCAAATATTTATGAAGAGTCGGCCCCTTTATAAATGTTAGTAAATATTTTGCATTTCCTAAATGCTTTTACTCATTGGCCACTGTCATACCTTTCAATGAATGAATATCGTAGTTGAATAATAGTTGAGTTAGTAGAGTATATTATTGGTTCCTCTAGAGTTATAGTTACTAATTGAGTAAGTTGTTAGAATCAAAGACAAAGATAGATATAAAGTTAAGGAAAATTTGAGCAATTAATAATAATAGCCCCAATTAGAGTACATGGAAAAACCATGTGATTGGAGTCCAATTTCAGGGAAGATAAGTTAACATCATATAGAGCTATATATCTGGAATTCATAGTCATACTGAATAGTAGAGTTTCAATTTCCATTGCATTTTCATTTGGAATATTTTGTGCACATTATGTGGCTGAAGGAACCAACGAATCAATCTGGAGTAAAGTCCATACATAGAAATACAATAAAATAATAGTTATGGTGTCCATTCATATGAATAAAGACACTAGTATATCACTGTAGAGTAGAAACAAAGTACTCTCCACTTTAGTGAAACTGCTATATATTAAATTTTGTGAGACTCGGTAAGTTTTAGTTCTAGAGACTAGGGATACTAAAGTCACTAAAAATATATTTAGAACTATATACTTTTACTTATAAGATAAAATTAAATTATGTAATTCTTGCAATTAGGAGGTCTGTAAATAATTTGGAATATTAAAGGAGACAAATAGTGATGTGGTACTATTAACTATGTATATGTCAGAGACTTTATGGATAGTCAATATATATTTCATTTCAATCTCTGAAATATCAAACAAAGGTTTTTTTTCAATGGAAATATTAGAAGCATTAGTCCATGATTTCCACTACAATGACATGTTAAAACTATAACACCTATCTAAGACAATGCCAAATTTTTTCGTACATCTTATTAAGTCAGTACAAAGGATTTTATATTGTAAATTATTTATGACACAAGGTTATTATTAAAATTAGGAAAGAGATAACAGCATGTAAAAAACCTCCTTAATTGCTACTACGACATCCACATGTGTTAATCCTTCCTCAATCTCTGAATACCTAGGTTTGGTAACTTCTTGGGTAGGGATGAAATTGGGAATCACTAATTGTAATTTCTAGGTAACTATAATCTTACACTATGATTCTTAGATAAAACAATTTGGTTTTATCTCTCTCGGAACTTGTGATCCATATGGTTGTTCCTCTTCATCTACAACTAAAACTTAAATAGTGCTTGGTTCAATTCAGTCTTGGTCAACCCATAGGTTTTAATTATGTCAAGGCCTAAACTTGTGTTTACTCTAGAAACTATGCCCACCTACCTTTTGTCAGACTTTCCTCTTTCCCTTTTAGAAATTGCTCCCTCCAAAAGTTTCCTTTTTTTTACTCTGACAGTTTTTCTACAGTTTCTTTCTTTGTCCTGGTTTTTCTCTTTTGGCTGATTTGGCAAGATTCTATCTTCTTGCTTGGTTTATTTTTAGCATTTTCTTGATTTGATCTAGGTTTCCCTTTCTAGTTGAAAAATCATGATCCACTTGGCCTCATGCACCCTTCTTGTCACATAGGACATTACTTGGCATAAAATTTATTAAAAAAACATCATAATATTAATTAAAATTTATAAATTTCCATCCTAGTCTATTTTTTCATATTCGTGATTATTTTTTTACAAATATCCCCTCCTAGGATAGAACCACTAGGGGTCAGGAAGACACAACATCAAGGTCACTTGGGAGGGACATTTTATTTACAAACTAGCATTGTGTGATTCATGTTTAGGAATCTGATAACAATTTTGGGACAAAGTTTTTTTAAGTGGGGGTGTATGTAGTGCCCCTATTTTACTTTAGACTTGGATTATTAGGATATGTTATTTTATAGGGAATTCAATGATGATGACCCGGACATATGCGTAAACTAATACTTTGATTAATAACTGGGTTATTTTAGAGTTATCTATTATGAAATTGTTAAATGAGGAATTGTTGTTTATATTGCAAGAAAATTATGAAATGATGATTTGATAATGACCAAATGTTTATGATGCCATGAGACTGGAATGATGATTAAATGAATATAGATATGTTTATGAATAGCATGTACTTTAGATGGGTTTTCAAGTGTGACAACAGAATACAAGTACAAGTGATGCAAGTTGGCGTCGATACTGTGTGGACTTGAGATTGAGTCAAGGTATCCATGATAGTGTTAAAATTGTTATGCCATTTAGATCATCAAGCAATGAGTCCTAAATTATTGATGCAATGAATAGGAATGAATTATAGAAACTGAAAAAATCAAATCTCACAGGAAACAAACAAGTATTGCTCAGATAATTACAATATTATCTTCATTACATAATCTGGTGTTACAATAGTCTTACATAGGAAAGAATTCGAATCATTAGGGATGAATTTGAATCTACCAACTGAATGTGACTGTATCTGAATCCATGGCTAACTAAAGATGTCTAAATCACTATTAGAGTCCAAGTGGTTAACTCCAGATGTCTAATCAAGTCACACAATCAATTATAATCAGTTAACTCAGTCTAACTAAAGTGGTAGGTGAGAAACGGTGCCTTACCACATGCATCCATGCATAACTAGCGCTAACTAAATTGATTTTGATCTAATTGAATGTATCTTAAGAACAAATAAGCTTAATTAGTAACCAACTCACAACAACTGAAGGAGGTTGGTGTCGAGACTCCCAATGGCTCCTAAAATGTATGGATTAGTCTAGGAGGTGCCTAAACTGATTCATGCAAGTGCAATCAGTGGCAGTTAGCCTCTATCAGTGTTCCCCACACTCTAGTAACTGGTACGTGTGGCCCCATTACGCCAAGTGGACCCAATGGTACTAGTGGACCCAAATAATTAAAAATAAAACTCCTAATTTAGGCTAAAATAATATAATAGACACTTTGGTCAAGGGAGGATTATAAATCCTAACATCCCCCCTGAATCATAACTTGGACAACTGTGGGCCTTTAAAACAAGGCCATAAGTCAGCCATATACAATCTAAAAGATAAAAAAAAATATTTTTAATAGACTGAGGAAATAGGAGAAAACCTCATGGGAAAACCCCCCCTCAAGATAAGCAGGAATCAAGAAATACAAGTTAAAAACTTGCAAAATATTTTGTTGTAATTTGCAGCACTATGCAGCAACAAAGTAGTATTACGGTTCTTCTATGTAGCATCATCCTAAATCTGTGCATGTGAACCTCTGAATCGAAACAAAAATAATATGTCTGGAGGAATTTTCCTCTTTGGAAGAATAAGGATGTGCTCAACTGAATCAGGAATATAGACAGTTGTAAGATGAGAACTGGACCCATGTAGAGCAACTGAAATCAACTGATAATAGAGCAGAAGTGCTTGAGAATTAAAACCATGTGAGGAACACCCAAGAAACTGATATATTGCAGCCTTGAACATCAAACCATGTGAGTTAAAATCATCCCTAAGTATTAGGAGCAAGTATCCAAGCGAATGCAGAATGTCTCCATATTTACTAGTTATGTGAGGAGATGAGCATGTGATCAAATAGATAGGTAGAGAATCCCTAGGACTATGGAGAGCGAATGATTGAGCTCCATAATATGATATAGCTTCATAAATAACCAATGATTCAAAAAATATAATATCAGCAAACTCATAAGAGGAAACTAACATCAAATCTCTAGCAACAAGTTTGAAGAAGACTTGTGGTGCTTGATTTTTCACACCAAAAATGATGAGAGCAGCTACAAGCATTATTGAAAGCTCTTGAAACTTAAAACTTGAACAAAATAATATCAGATCAGATCCAAATAATATCATATCAGATCCAAATAGGTTCATATCATATCCAAGAGTGTGCTCCACAGAGATGGTAGATGCACAATTTTATCCTTCTTCAAAACCCTAAGTATTGGTGCATGTAATCATGTAGGAATTTTATCAAAGCTTAAGATTAATGAGGATGAATGGATCACTCCTAAAATATGATATTATTTCCAAAATACCATAGATACATAAAATATAATATCATCAAACTCATAAAAAAATACTAACATCAAATCACCAGCAACAACTTCGAAGGGGAACCACGGTACTTGATTTTTCACACCAAAATTGATGAGACCGGCTATAAGCAACACTGGAAGCTATTGAAACTGAAAGCTTGAACCAAGTAATATCATATCATATCATATCCAAATAGGTTCATATCAGATTCAAGAGTGTGCTCCACGAGATGGTAGATGCACAGTTTTCACCTTCTTCAAAATTATGAGTATTGGTGCATGCAATCATGTAGGAAATTGCTGGAAGCTCTAGATCAATGAGAGTGAATGTATCACCCCTACAATATGATATTATTTCCAAAATATACAGATAATTACTTATATGCACACCAAAAACATCACTAGAGACAGAGAAATCAAATTCCTCTCCCTTTCCTAGAGCAATCACTGGTAAACTATGCACATAATTTATAATAGAAGAATCACTGGAGAATTTTTGTACAGAATGGAAGGAGATTTTTTATTCAAAAAAAGAGATTTGAATGTCTTCTTCTGGATCAAACATATGAGAAGATGAGATATCATAGATCTCATAAAATTTTGGAGCAGTGGGAGAAGGAGTCACTCCAAGGAGACATTCTTCAATTCGAATTGACTGTGTGGAAGATTCTGATTTTTCTTCATCTCAAACAACTTCATCAGAGAGAAGAGACCCTAGAATAATTTAATAAAGAAATCTTGTGGTCCTGGATTTGATCTCCAAAGTGCTATAAATATCCTCATTGTGCTTTCCAAAGGTTCTATCCAATTCTGTCCATAGATCCTTTCGGTATTCAGAAGAATTAATAAGGTAGCGCAAGCTAGGAGACCCCCAAAAGGCCATACCTATTGTTCCAAAAGCTATATCACCATCATTTAGCCTTTCATTCTCATATCTATAAGACTCTTTACCAAGTCCAATAGATACATCATAGAGATTCCCTTGTCTCTTTATATATGAAATCATATTCAAATTCCATTCTGAATATCTTGTGGATGGATTAAGAAGAGGATCTGGTAATATCAAAACCATTTGAAGTTGAACCTACAAAATATCACTGCAAAACCAAAATAATTTGAACTATGTTAGAATAAATCCTTCCCTCTCAACATGAACACTTTCTCAGGGTTCTTCACGCCTGCACCGCCACTCTGAATAAATTCAGAGGAAGAAAGACACTCTTTGCAGGACTTCTGTGGAAAACCAACTGCTTCTGGTGTTCAATGGAGAGAAGACAGACATGAAACTTGCTTGAGATGGCTCTGATACCATGTTAAAATTACTATGCCATTTAGATCATCAAGCAATGAGTCCAAAATTATTGACATAGTGAATAAGAATGAATTATACAAACTGAACAAATCAAATCTCACAGGAAACATACAAGTATTGCTTAGAGAATTACAGTATTATCTTCATTACATAATCCGGTGTTACAATAGTATTACATAGGAAATAATTGGAATAATTAGGGATGAATTCGAATCTACCAACTGGATGTGACTGTATCTGATTGCATGGCTAACTAAAGATGACTAAATCACTATTGGAGTCCAAGTGGTTAACTCCAGATGTCTAATTAATTCATACAATCAGTTATAATCAGTTAACTAAGTCTAACTAAAGTGGTAGGTGAGAAAAGGTACCTTACCACATGCAACCATGCATAACTATCACTATCTGAACTGATTTTGATCTAACTGAATGTAAATGAAAAACAACTAAGCTTAACTAGTAACCAACTCACAACAACTGAAGGAGGTTGGTCTCGGGACTCCTAATGGCTCCTAAAATGTAGGGATTGGTCTAGGAGATGCCTAAACTGATGCATGCAAGTGAAGTCAGTGGAAGTTAGCCTCTATCGATGTTCCCCACACTCTAGTAACTAGTACACGAGGCCCCATTAAGCCAAGTGGAACCAATTGTATTGGTGGACCCAAATAATTAAATAAAACTCCTAAGTTAGGCTAAAATAATCTAATAGATAGTTTGCTCAAGGGAGGATTATAAATCCTAACATATAGGTGGTGTTGGCTTGATATAAATAGATACATTATGTTTTATTTAGACAGATTCGATGTGAATAATGTTTGATGTGCAAGTACTGGATTGTGATTTCCAATCAGTTTACATCATCTAGTGGGGTTGAATGGAAGAAGATGTAAGGCTAGCAATTACTCCACACGACAAGTTGAAAATCATAAAAGGATTTTACTCACTAGATGTGTGTTATTGTGAGGATAGGATATGGATTCAGTCATTCACAAGGCTTAGAATCAGGGGCACACAATAAGGACTCAACCTTATTCCCTAGGAACCATTAGTCCCTGTCACATGCCCCAATTTTGCAAAATAATATTATCTTATTGTATTTTATTCCAAGACATTATGTTAAATTTTATGCGAAGTTGTAAATGATGACTTAGCAGAGTTAAGGATATTGAATGTAAATATGAATATTTTAATTATAAATAAATAAAAGTGGAGACAACAACTTGGGAGAGTTGTTAAAAGAGTGTTTACTAGTCAAGTTGGTGGAGGAGACTGGGTGGAGAGCAAATAGACAAGTGGCAGCATCCTCAAACACTTCCAATGTTGCAGGTGGAAACCTCCCTACATTTGGGGTCATGATCCCCCAAGAAAGTGGGATCAGAGCAGGTGGCTCAATTAATGAAAACTAACCCAAAAAAAAATACCTAGGCAATCTTAATAAAAATGCCCATTGAAGAGAGTTGAGGCTGCTCATTCCAGGAAGAGAACCCTTCAGGTGAATGTACTTCAGAGGATTTCATTAAGAAGGGAATTTGTGGAATGTGTTTGAGGGGTAAACTGCAAAAAGTGATCTAGTACAGCTATTCAGCTGAAGGGTCTTGCTGCTGAGTGCAGAGTTAGTACTAAGTCATTGGACTAGTATTTTGTTGCTTGCTCCACCGGTTCTCAGCCAAGGAGACCAGGAACAGGCTCAGGGGTCCTAAAAAGTCGTTGTTTGAGCGCTCTCCAGGAGTTGGTAGGGAGGAACGACCTCCCAACGCTGTTGTTGTCTAGCTTTAAACAGGTTCTACAGTCTTTTATTTACTATGTTAAATGTTTATATCTGAGAATGAATTAATAATGAATAATTTATATGTTTTGTAGTGAACTATTAAAGCTTGAAATCTTTTAGTTATTTGAATGCTAAATCTGTATTTGATGAAAAATAATCCTACCTATGTTTTTCCATGTCTGGAATGGACCAGACTGTACTCTAGCACAGGAAGTATAGTTTAAAGTAGATGAAGGGTAGGAAAGAAATCTGAAATGAGTAGAGTTATTTATGTTTTTCAGAGTATCGGAATCTTTTCTTGTTGTAGATAGTTGCTTCCAGAAAAGAATATTAATATGCCTAGTTAGGTTATTGTTAAAACCATACTGTGTATTAAGAATGCTAGAAAAAGAAATTGTCATATTACTTTATTGATAGCAATGTGTTCAAGTAGGTAAGTTATCCTTTTACACAGTACTTTCTTTTACAAACTATACTTCTAACCTGAAATAGAGGAAATAGAAACATCTTAGTTATAATGCTTATTTATTTATGTTAAGAAAGGGTTTAAGTATGATTATGTTAGTTTATATCTTTTACTAATATTAATAGCTAACTTAAACTGCAACTATTCGAACCCTAAGTAGGGTTTGATAACCTAATTAAATTCTAAAGACAAATTAATTCAAGATAAGGAATATCTTAATAAAGAACTTATTTACTCTCACAGTATTCTTTTCCTTAAAATCAAAACAACTAAAATACATTAGTGACCTATGCTTTAAGTATTATTAACGAGGAACTGTCCTTTAACTTTTACAGACAAATTATATATGTAAAGGAGTAATGACAGGGTTGAAAATCCTCATTTCTTTTTATCAAGCTTACAGAAATAATCCTGTTGAATAAACTAAACTATTATAGACTGTTCTCAGTCTTTATTAATAAAGTATATGTGCAAATACATACTTAAGAAAATATAGTAAATTCGTAGATAATATTATTAACATAAACAATATTGTTTATAAATTAATAATTCTTTTAACAAACTGGAGGAATCTTTAAAGAAAGGAACAAAGATTATTTCCATAAACCCTAACCTAGAATTCCTTGAGCCACTAAAATAACCTTAAAAAAAATTTGACGGTAATAAAAAATAATTAAATAACAATACAGAAATTATCCTTTTAAGGGTTAAGTAGGGTAAAAACCCTAGCTCGTATTTCTGAGCAGAAACTACCCAGTATTTTTATTTACACAAATCCATTACAGTAGCAACCCAAGATAAGCAGTAAATTATTTCTTTTTATATAACCATTAAAAAGAACAATTTAAATTTATTTACACAGAGATAAAATACAATTACATAAAGGAGAACAAAGTTAAGTTTAAGACATATTGTATTAAAGATATTTACATTATATCAACAAGCCCGAAGACTGAATGTAAGCCCAAACATTAAGAGAGTACAAAACCTCAGCGAGGAGCCGAGCATCCATATTAAGATATGGAGTATACACAAGTATTAACAAATTATTACAAACTGTAAGTTCTTCACTACTACGATAGGAGCTTTACAAGTCACAGCTTAAAGCTGTAGTCACCTCGCGAAAAGCAAGGGTGATAAACCAAAATAAAAACCATAAAAATGAAGAACAGCAACCCATTACTGGGTGCAACACGGCCGAGACCTTCTCCAACTGCAAGAGTCTGTACAAGCAGAGGAAACCCTATTTGAAACTGGAGCTTACCGTGAACGCTTCGTGGAGCCATTTATACAGTGCAACAGCTAACTTTGGAGACGAGCCAACCTGCATAATAAAGAACCAAATATTTTTTTTTAAATCAGAAACCCTTATGCAAAATATAACCATAAACAGCAATAGCTCTTAAAATTTATTTTACTCACCTTAACCAGAAGTGAAAACGATGGAGCCCTGGATGAACAGTAACACCACAACCAGCATCAAGAAGAGTCGAACCCTCATTCTCGCCGAGGAAGAAGACGCCAGGACTTTGGTGTATTCACAACTATCAGCAGAGGTGTGGGTAAGCCTGAGCAATGGCTGCAAGGAGTCTGCAAGCATGGAGTCAGACTGTCACTAGTATACAAGCAGGATAACTAAACTCCAAAACCCTATGACGAAGGAGTTTTACAATCACCCACATAAGCTCAAGCTGTCACTATTGACAGACCATGACAGAGGAGCATCAAAAAGGAGTTTCAAGCAGCCGTAAAGCCATGTGCAAGCAGAAGCAATGAACTCTGACCAAAGAAATAAAATTACAGTGACAGTGAATGGTAGAACCCAACCCAAGGGAGCAAGACACGACAAACACCAGCGAGGGAGCCTCTGTAGCTATCTGCAACTCACGGCCACCATGGGAGCTTGCAGAGCAACCCACAAGGCCAAAGCAAATGACAAAGATCGAATGAGCCAAGGGTTAGGTTAAAAACTATTTATGCAACCGGTGCATGGCCAAGAAACATCCACGTGGTCGCAAATATTTTAATCATGCAGTGGGTCGATTTTACATAGTCACCTACATTTTCATAATAATCAATTTAATCACCAATGATTTCATCAAAACCACATTATACTTTGCATGGGATTCAAATCAAACAATAATCATTTCAACGCTTGGTACATAGCTCATTGTTGGCGTGGGTTGCAACGTTATTATAACGTTGACTTCATATATAACATAAACCTTAGCCTCGTAACCCAAAAAGAAATACATTATATAATTCATCAATAACCAATGTTATGAGATATCGCTAGTAAAAGCTAGTGAGGTTTATGTTTATGTTTTCATAGTAAGTTATACTAATGAGCATCGTGGGTAAACTTTACAAAGTCATTTTAACATCATCGTTAGTTATATGCATAGTATACATGTGAGCATTTACCCCTTTTTAATTGGTTACAATTCATCAAGGTTTATATAATGATATCACCATTGTGAAATAGGTTGTGCAATAACTAAGTTGTTGTTAATAGTATTTTAAGATAATTATGAAATCATTGACTGATAAACAGTTTAGTGAATAGTGTAAGAAGAACTATCTATTAGTTCCAGTGCCTTTCATGATGGTGTAAATGTTTACACAGCTTTCAACTTATGTAATGTGCATAGTGTCGTTTGGGTAGAATCTTAAGCATTATACAATTGTAACACTAATAAAATATTTTGTGTTGATAAACAAGTAGTTTACGCACATTTTAAACCTTAGAAACTAGCAAAGTTTTGATAGCAAACTATGTAATGGCAAAGTGAAATGTAAGAACATTTTTCCTATGAACTCTTTTTAATACAGATCTTTGAGATCTTATCTTAGACGTTGTGACAGCTTCTCATTACTTGGAGTATAGTTTTACATTCTTACCAATTTACTAAGGTTAACCTAAGATGAAAAGATTGGCTCAATAAGAAAAACACCAACCCTGGAAGTTGTTCTTAGATAGAACCTAATACAAGAAATGTAATATAGAATTGCTAGGGTATGCATTTTTTAAAATAAAGAATATCGAGCAGATAAATAAACTATTCAGAACCAAAGGAAGTAGTACTGTCGCTACTTATTCTACAGGAAGAAATACAATCATCCGAACTTCGTTTACTAACAACAGAAGAAAACAAACTGTGTTACCTTACAGAAGTAAGTTGGATTACAGCAGCTTATAATCTAAGCTTATTAATTGCAAATAGAAATATTGCAAGATGCTTTATGAATTTAAAGACGATACTCGGTCATTTATACCTGTAAACCTGTAAGAACAAATAACCCATCTGCGTTAGCATAAATGCTAAGTAAGCTCCAGAATTCAAAGTCAAATTCCACCTACTGTCATAAATAGAGCTCATCAGTAAACCAAATATAGAATTAATGCACAAGATAAACTTAAGATTGTGTTAATAAGAAAATTGTTGAGTTAACATAATCAAGTTTATACAAAATTAATCTATTAACTGTTTCTCTTTTTGCTAGCTGTTAACTGTTAATAAACTGCAGTCTCGACATTTTATGTTATTTCAAAATTTTAAATTTTTGCGAAAATTTAGGGTTTTGACAGTCCCTCTATAGGGTCGAACAAACTAAGTTAACAAGATATCAATCATCGTACAAATCCCCACCATGGAAGGTATATTTGAAGGGAATGCATGGAGCATGGAACCCTTAATATGCCTGTCACAATGAGAACACAACAATAAAAAAATACTAAAGGAGGGTAAGGAAGTGTGTTTTATAAAGAAAAAGAAAAATAATTATATTAAATTAAGTGCAAATAAGAACATCATAAATTATTGAAAATAGGTATGAATTTGTGAATAAAGAAAAGAGAGAAATGGATGAACTTGGATGGGGCGATCATGGGAGCTCTAGACGGTGCAGGCGACAGGGTTGATCGGTCGGGCCTCAGCCTGTGAGCTGATCTACCCCTGACAGGTCTAGGTGTGGCTGTCAGTTTCATGAAGGTGAGACTTACACCTGTTCACACTTACCGATGTATGATTCGTTCACAATATTACTGCTAAGGAAAACAACGGTGGGGCTCTCCAGGTCGGGGTTATTCTGTTTTTACCTGTGTTTGGTGAGGTTTTTTACATTGGCTGATTTTGACCAGGGGTTTTTGCCCAGGCATCGGGTGGGCATTTTTTGTTACTGTTACCTTTGCTCTGATTAGGGCTCTTGTCGGCAATCGTCGTGGGGTTGGAGGACGAGGTTGATTATTTGGCTAGCATGTGGGGATAAAAAAACCAAGTTTTTTCATGCCTATGCCAAGGGAAGGAAAGCTGTGAATACCATTTGGAGCCTAGTGGATGACCAAGGTAGGAGGCGGGAAACGTTTGAGGAATTGACTGAGACTACGGTTGAACATTTTCAGAAATTATTCAAGGCCCCAGCTGGGGCACATATTGCGGAGATCATGCAAGTTGCTCAAGTCTTTCCAAGGTTTGTATGGGAGGAGGAAAACATTTTGTTGATGGAAGAAGTTTCTGAAGAAGAACTGAAAGTGGCTCTTTAGATTTTTGAGAAGAACAAAAGCCCTGGACCTGACGAATGGACCATTGAATTCTGTATTGACCTATATGACCTCTTGGGGGGCAACATTCTAAAAGTGGTGGAGGATTCCCGCCTATCTGGTAGGATCCCTACCTGTTTTAATTCGACCTTCATTGCACTTATCCCCAAGGTGGATAATCCTAAGTCTCTGAATGATTTCAGACCTATTTCACTATGTAACTGTATATACAAAGTGATCACTAAGGTTATTGCCCAGAGATTGAAGGACCTATTGTCTGAACATATTTCTGGTGAACAATTTGGATTCCTTAAAGGAAGACAAATTCATGAGGCTATTGGTGTGGCGTAGGAAGGTCTTCACAGTATGAAGACCCACAAAATCAAGGGGGAAATTTTGAAGATTGATCTCTCCAAAGCATATGATAAGGTAAGCTGGCTTTATTTACATATGCTACTAATTCATCTTGGATTTGGGATTGCTTTTGTCAGGTGGGTCATGAGCTGTATTACTACTGTGTCTTTCTTTGTTCTGATCAATGGGGCTGCATCCCCCTTCTTTCATGCAAAGAGAGGTTTGCGACAGGGATGTCCATTATCTCCTTTACTTTTTCTGCTTATGGATGAAGGTTTAAGTTGTCTTCTGAAGAAAGCACATCAAGATGGTCATTTGCTTGGTATAGCTGTTGCTCCACATATGCAGATTACACATCTACTGTTTGTGGATGATGTACTTATTTTTTGTTCAAGGACTGTTCATGATGTCAATACTATCTTCGGAATCCTTGGCTTATTTTCCACTGCAACTGGCATGGAAATAAATGAGGGGAAGTCTTCAATGACGACTCACGGTATGGATGAAGTGGAAGTAAGACACGCCTCAACTCTTTTCCCATATATTCGTGTCACTCTGGATGAGGGACTAAAATATCTGGGTTTTATGTTGAAACCCAACAACTATTTGAAGAAGGACTAGGTGTGGCTGATTGAGAAGCTGGAGAAGCATCTTCATTCTTGGAGCCATCGTTGGCTCTCTAGAGCAGGGCGACTCATTCTGGTTAAGTCGGTTTTGGAAGCTATTCCTGTTTATTGGATGTCTCTTTCTTGGATCCCACTGGCTACACTGGATAAAGCGCATAGAATTTGTCTACATTTTCTATGGAGCAGTCACAAGGATGCTTCGGTTTCACCATGGGTCAGATGGGAGAAGATCGCTAAGCCAAAATCCCTGGGGGGATGGGGCCTTAAAAATATCTTCCATTTTGCAGGAGCGCTGGCAGCAAAAGGGGGTTGGTGTTTGATCCATTCAGAAAATCTGTGGACCAGGGTTATGACTGAAAAATATATTGCCCCTGCTTCTGTTGTGGACTGGATAAGGAGCCCTCTAAAAGAACACAAGGGTGGATCGGTCATCTAGAAAGCTATGAACAAATCCTTTGTTGTTATTGAAGAAAATTTGATTTGGAAGGTGGGTAATGGAAGGAGAGTACGGGTTGGCATTGATCCGTGGCTCGAATGCAATGGCAAATTTAGACTGTCTGATCCTTTGGTGGCCTCTCTGAGGCAGCATGGTGTTCACTTTCTCTACCAGCTAACAGCTATTGTACAAGTGGTCCGTTGGTCACAGTCTTGGCGAGCGGTCTCTGATTTTGTATTGAATGACCAGGAAAGGATTGAACTGATTTGGTATATGGGAGATTTGCGATCATCCATGATTAAACTTCAGATGGCGGAGGATGAACTCATTTGGAATGGGGCCTCTAGTGGGAAGTACACTCCCAAGGAAGGATATAACTTTCTAAGTGCACAGAATTATGATGTGTGGCCTATGTGGTGGTGGCAAAAGATTTGGAAATTCCACTGTCCCCCCAAAACGCGTCTTTTCTAGTGGTGTGTATTAGAAAATAAAGTCCCTTGCTGGGAAAACCTTATAAAACGGGGTTTCCATGGTCCTGGATGGTGTGCTCTGTGCCGGAATGCGGGGGAATCGACTGCTCATCTATTTCTCTCTTGCCCATATTGTGTGGAGGTGTGGAAAGAATCATGTGCACTGCTACGATTGAATTCGGCGTGTCGATGGGAAGGGGCCACTATCATGCTGGCATGGGAACGTTGGCGTAGAGTGGGTTCTTCGGATGTTATGACTGTTCTTCCTCTTCTGGTGACGTGGGGTATATGGTTGGCCAGGAATAAACTTGTCTTCTTTGGGAAATAATGTACTTAGGCTATCACGGCTGGGTTGGTTTGTGGGATTGCTACTGCACTTCCAACAAACCTGAAGGTTAAAAAACAGAGGGAAGTACGGGAACTTGAGATTGATCGGACTAATCCTTGGGGTTTCTTTGATGGTGCCTCACAAAACAACCTTTGTGGAGGTGGTGCTATTTTACATTTGGATGAGAATCAATCCTTTGAATTGATTACAGGTTTGGGGATGGGCAGTAACAATCGCGCTAAACTTTTAAGCCTTCAATTACTCCTCATATTTGCAGCTGAGAAGGGGTGTAGAACCAATCAGATTTTCGATGACTCCTTAAATGTGATCAATTGGGTTAAAAGAATTCAAACTTGCAGTGACCTTCTATTAGGCAACATTTTACTATCTATCTGGAAAGTGATGGAATCCTTTGATCTGATTTCATTCATACATGTATATAGGGAGAACAACTGCCAAGCGGACACTACATCGAAGGCGGGGCTTCTGTTGGATCCAGGCGTGTGGAAGGTTAAGGAACGGCTAGGTGATGAAGTATTCGAATACTACCATCGCCCCTTTTTTTATCTGGTGGCAACCTGATGTTTTGTGTGTTTAGATGATGGGGGCATATATCTCTTTCGGACTCTGTTTATGTTTACATATGACAGTTACACTTTATTTTTTACTGAGACTATATCAGACTTGCTTCTTGCATATATTTTCAGCTACATATCATGATCACATTTGACAGGATGGGATGATATTTTTTGGTGTGGGCAGGGCCCGGTTTTTTTGGCAACATTGTATGTCTTTTCTAGAAATCTGATGGATGGATTAGATTGGTTTTCATGGACTTGTTTATCAGTCATGGTTGGTGAATTAGAATATGCATTGCATATCTACAAAATGTAATTTTGTCTCTCTACGGATGATATAAAATTATGCTTTTTTTCCTCCGAAAAAAAAAGAAAAGAGAGAAAACAAATTAATTCAAGTATTAGCGAACACATGCACAAACAAACAATTAGGAGAAATTGAAGGAATCATGTAAGAGAAAATCTAGGAGTTTAAATATCAAAATAAAATATTAGAAAAATATGAATGAGGAGAAAAGTGACACTTGATGGTGAATAATAAAAGAAAAAGTAAACAGATATTTCTTGCTTGGACATGTGCATGTGTGATATGCATGGAAATTCTAAGAAATATATGAAGAGACCGAGAGAGTATGAGGCTCTCACCTTGTTTACCATATTCTTGTATGGCATATAATATGATAGATTTATGTTAAAGAAATGTAAATGAAAAATATATTATATTTGTATTATTATTATTATTACCCCTTCCAGAGATGTTGTTCCTTCAATTAGGGATGTCATGTAGAAATTGTAGCTCTGGTACAATTAGAAAAAGAGACTTAATGCAAAGAGGAAACACGGGAGGTAGATATTTCTACTAAGATAATTCTCACAAGTATGCACAAGGAAAATAGAGAGAAGAATAAAGAGACAAAATACAAGAGAACTAGTCCAATGAATAACTGAATATTGAATCAATGACTTGATTGATTGATTATTACAATAGTAATTCTTCATTATAAAGGAAAATTGAGTTGGTGTAAGACAACTCATTCTAGATCATAAATAAAACTTACCAAATATGATAAACCCCTATAGGTGGCTAAAGCACTTCCCAAATAAGGAAAGGAACTCACAAATTAGCTGAAGCACTTCCCAAATAAGTCAAGGAAATCATGAATTAGCTAAAGCATGAGTGAGTTGTCATGAATAATGAAAAAAACATGTTAATAATGGAATATGGATAGAAAATAATGGAGGATGGGTTGGCAACAAAAGATAGCATTTTCCTAGTTGACTAGCATAACCTTATCCACAAAAAAGCTAGATAAAAGAAAAATAAAGATAGAATCTATACGAAGGCGTAGTTACTAATTATGGCAGTCAATAAAGTGGACAAGATAAAACTAGAATCATGATAAAAGTGTTCCTAGGGTATATACGGAAAGTTTTGACTATGTGGTGGAAGTGGATGCAACTATCTAGGCTAGTAGCTAGGAATTTAATAAAAAGTTATTAAAAAAATTTATCCTAAGTTATGAAGTGGGTTTATAATATTCCCACACCCCCTTTAATTCCGAATTTATGATGTTTATTTCTGAAATAATTAGATGCATATGGTGCATATAGGTGTATATAGTCCCAGCAACAAGGCTATGGTCACCTTTTACAATTATTCTTGTCTAGAAAATTTTAGGAAAGAGGCAAAACCACATGGGGAAAATCCTCCCTCAAGAAAGGACAAGGCACACAATTTGGAATATTTCTTCATTATGTATTTATATTCACTTGAATGAGATAAATGAACTGATTCTGGTGAAATACTTTGATGAATAAATTGTAGACTCCATGATCATGCGCTAGAGTGTAGAATCTACAAGAAAGAAGAGGAGAGACTTCTTGCATATCATCATTTGATGAAGTAGGATCATTATCTGAATGATTCTTTCTACTAACAAAATCTGATATGCAAACAAAATCTGAAATGGAAAATATATATGTGCATACTCCTTCCCAAAAAGTACAAAAATTAAGACAATCAATAAAACAATCAGTTCTTTGTATAGTTGCAAAATTGTGATGTGGATCACATATCATTCGTCCAATCTCATGTAGAATATTCCCAGATATGATATGAGGCTGAAAAGAACCTAATATATCAGTAATATTATTAAATGGGATAGAAAATATAAATGCTTTAGTGTCTCCATGAGGATATAGGGATGGAGTAGGAAAAGTATGAGCAACTCGGGAAAACTGATGAGTGTAAAAATATGAATGATGGATGGATTTGAGATATGAACCATAAGTTTTTGGAATAGATCCTAACATGTGTAAGATAAGTCCAATTATTACTAAGATCATATATAACCAACCGATGAAAAATAGGCAAGACTAGAAACCATTTGATATAAGTAACACTACATAAGAAACCAGGGAGGAATCAACTAGTGAATTTGGAGTTTGTATAGTATTGGGAGTATTCATAGGTATGGTAGATGGTATGGATGGCGGTATGAATGGTGTCATGAAATGCATATCATCCTGAATAACACGCTTCTAAATCAGAATTATCAAGTGAGGAAGAGATGCTTAAATACAAGTCAGGATCTAGTGAGAAAACACAATCATTGGGAGATGAATCTAGGAGACTGATAGGTGGATTATCAAAGAAAAAAACTAAGATTTATGATTCTAGTATATTAGAAATTAAATGTATATCAGAAATGAGGCACTCAAGGCATATTTTATATCACCTTGGAACTGCGTACTATAACAGTGTTATGAAGAATCAACAAGCTTCTCTAGATCATCTGGAACTTCGATGTTGTGCTTCTCAAGAAGGTGAGACATGATGTCCATATTATTCTTGAAACATGTATTATTAGGATGAAAACCCTTTCTGCAATAAGAACACTTGGATTTTCTTCCTTTATTCTTGACTTTCTTCATTGAACCTCCATTAGTACGCTTCAAACTTTCATCTTCAAAATATGACTTTGGTTTCTTCTCTTTCACAAATTGCTTCTCTTTGGATTTGGTATTATTGCTTCCTTGAACTACGAGAGTGTGATCCTTTCCCTCGGAAGATCTAAGAGCATTTATCTTTCCCCTTTTTCATTGAATCAAAGAATGTACTCAAAGAAGGAATTTCCCAACTAGAAATAGCAAGCCTAGTAGCATGAAAAGTAGACACAAAAATTCAGTATTTAGGACCAAATTTTGATAGAATGGAAAGGATCAATTGATATTCCTTTTTGGAAATCCCACATTGCTTGATTAATATAACAAGTTACTTGAATTTGGTGAATAAACACTCAATAGAATCGAAACCTGTTGGAATCAATGAGAATGACTCATTCTCGAACTGATGCGCTCTTATCTCATCTTGAACTCCAAAGAGAGACTCAAGTTTGTTCCATACTTGGTTTGGATTGGTAAACCATCTAGATGAAAGAGTAGATCAGGGGAAATATAGAGGAAAATGAATCCATATGTTTCATACAACCTATTATGCAACGCACATTTCTCAATAAAAGAATTTGGTTCATTTTCTAAATCCATAGCAACTCTATAGAGTCCCTTACTGCGCAATAGAATGTCAATTTTGGATTTCCATTCATGATAGTTGAAGGGATTCAAGATCATATATGAAGATGAATCCATACTTAGATGTTGATACTCTCTGCAACCTACACAAATAAAACTAGGAGAAAATCTTGCAATCTTAATAGCAAGCTCTTCTTCAAAGAGGGATAGGAGACTTAATGTGCTCTCATAGAGAAACAATATAGCTCCTCAACTCTCTTGAACATGAAACAACCTTGCGCTCATATACTATGTAGAGATTGATAGGTTGTGTGCCCTATTGATTTGATACCATGTAGAGATTGGAGCTCTGATACCATTAGAAAAAGAGCCTTGATGCAAAGAAGAAACACAAGAGGTAGATCTTGCTACTAAGATAATTATCACAAGTATGCACAAGGAAAATAGAAAGAATAATAAAGAGACAAAATACAAGAGAAGTGATCCAATGAATAATTGAATATTGAATCAATGACTTGATTGATGATTATTACAATAGTAATACATACTTATAAAGGAAAATCGAGTTGGTGGAAACCAACTCATGCTAACTCATAAATCAGGCTTACCAAATATGATATACCCCCATAGGTGGCTAAAACACTTTCCAAATCAATCAAGTACCTCACAAATTAGCTAAAGCATGAGTGAGTTCTCATGAATGATGAAAAACATGATAATCCTAGAATATGGAGAGAAAATAATGGAGGATGGGTTGGAAACAAAAGATAGTAGTTTCCTAGTTGACTAGCTTTACCTTATCCATAGAAAAGATGGATAAAAGCAGAATAAAGATAGAATTTGTATGAAGGTGCGGTTACTAATTCTAGAAGTCAATAAAGTCGACAGGATCAAACCAAAATTGGGATAAAAGAACTCCTAGGGTATATATGGAAATTATTGACCATGTGGTGCAAGTGGATGCCAACTACCTAGGCTAGTAGGTAGGAATTTAATAAAAAAATGATTAAATATGTGTATCCTAAGTTATGAAGTGGGTTTATATTATTCCCACATGTCATTGATGTATTTGGTCATGTAAAGTATTGAGGTAAAAACTTTGTTGTAAGTCGGGTCAGTAGTACCCACAAAATTATTATTAAAATGTATTTTTGAGTATTCCAAGGAAAGATAGCCCTGGCAGCAAGGAGAAGTAGGCCATGTTGGGTTATTAGGCATATCAGTTGATTAGTATAAATAGGAGAGGTGCCTCCTTCATTTGGATAAACAGATCCCTCAATCAAGTTCAATATAGAGAGGAGAAACATTCCATCTAAGGAGGAGGAAGTTGTTTAGTCTTAATCTTTGGGTCTTACACTGTACTTGGTTGAAGTCTATATATAGGAATTTTTGTTGGGTTTTCTTCCCCATGAGGGTTTACCAGGATAAATCTATGTGTTCACTTTTTGTTCTGTTGTGCTTGTTATTCTTTCAGATATCCTTTTGTTTTGGTATAACAACTTTTACAATCTAAACATGGTATCAGAGCTTACTTGAAAGAAGACATTGTGCAACACTTTTTCCCATAGTTGAACAATCTAGGGTTCACTATTACGGATAGTTCCTTCCACAAGTATGTCAGAAAATAAGAACCATTCAACTCACCCTAGGAGGGAGCATATTTTCATCGAATAAGTTTTCAATTCTATGGATTTTCATTTTTCGACCTACCATTATTGCCGAGAGAAACTAGGGCACCAAATTACAAAAAAGTAATATACAGTATCTCACCTTGGGGAGACGCCTCATTTCCTCTAATAAACTCTACAAGTGATCCCAGTTGGAAAATTAGGGCTTTTAAGTCAAACCCTTAGTCATCTTGTATCAAATTCCACAAGTAGTCCTCAAACTCGCAAGTTCTATCCCCTATAGTTACATTTGAGGTTCTCATTCATTAAATATGACAAATAACACCAAGCTTTATGAAAATATTGAGAACTCTAGAGAATGGAAGTACATAGTCATGCTCATCCTTGTAAAACATGACCTATGAGGCTATATCAAATATAAGGTCAAGGAACCAGAGGGAGAGGAGGAAAAGGCCATGCACAAGAAGTATATGATCAAAGTCAAGAGGATCATAACTAATTCCATCAAGGATCATTTGATCCCCTAGATGTCTTTAAAGAATACTCCAAAGGAAATTTTTTATGCACTAACCAATATGTTTGAAGGAAAGAGCATCAACAAAAGAATGACCTTGAGAAACCAACTCAAGGGTGTGAATATAAAAAAGACAAAAACTATCAAATCATACTTCTCAAGCGTATCTTAAATCAAAGAACGATTAGAAGCCATAGGTGACATGGTGGAAGAAGAAGAAGTGGTGGTGATCACCTTGAATGGTCTCCCAATAGAATGGGATTCCTTCATTATAAGAATATATGCTAGAATAAGGTTAACCAAGTTCAACAAACTATGGAAAGAATGTGTACACAAATAAGGATAACCAATAGAGAAGAGAAGTTAAATGATAATGAAGATCAAGCTCTAGCTATTCACACCAAGAATAGAAGAAACAAAAGGAAGAATCAAGGATCACCTCCCAGAAGACCACCAAAATTTAAAAGGAGTAAGATACCTAGAAAGTATTACTTATCCTTTGAATGCTATTCATGTCATAAGATGGGACACATTGCTAGAAATTGTCCTCTTAAGAAAGATTATTTCAATAAGAAGAACCAAAAGTACCATGCCCGTGCAGCTAAAGAAAATGAATAAGATAAGGAGAGGGCCAAATAAAATGAAGACTCTCGTGAAGAGTATGTCCTAATTATTTCAGCTTTCACAGGAATATCTCATGGAAGTAACACTTGACATACAGATAGTGGTGCTTCCAAACATATGGCAGGTCACAAAGATTAACTCTTTTGTATTACCTAAAAAGACTATTCACATAAGGTACAACTTGGATATGATTATCAGTACCCCATCAAAGTAATGGGAGAAGCATATTATAAATTAAAACCAAGAAAGTTCATGAAGATGAAATAAATCTTATATGTTCCAGGTTTGAAGAAGAATAGTCTTTCTCTCTCAGCTCTAAATAAGAAAGTTTTATAGTTTACTTTGTAGATGGTGAAGTTCTTATGTGGATGAAAGGAAAGACAATAGATGATGCTACTGTAATTGGTGTTAAAGAAGTAGGAATATGCAAATTGAAAGGGCACATAGATTCATCCCTTACAGCCAGTACCATCATCCCATGTGAAATTTGGCATAGAATACTTGCTCATGTGAACTACAAAGCATTGTCAATTGTGAGCAAGGTAGTGACAGGTCTACTAGAGATCCAGATCAAACATGAAGGAGTATGTAAAGTATGTGCTCAAGGAAAGAACATCAAGAATCCATTCCCCAGTAGTAACAACAAAGCAAAAGGGATATTGGATATTGTACACTCAGATGTGTGCGAACCGATGTCAACCACTTCCTTAAGTGGGTATGTGTACTATGTCTCTTTTATTGATGACTACTCTTGTAAGAGTTTGATATATTTATTGAAAGGAAAAGATGAAGTATTTGTAAAATTCAAGGAATTTAAGGCTCTTGTGGAAAATCTATCTAAAAATAAGATCAAGTTTTTAAGATCAGATAATGGAGGATAATTCAGTTCAAATGAATTCAAGTACTTCTATAAGGAATTTGGGATTAAGAGGGATCTTACCACTCCCTATAGTCCCCAATAAAATGGGGTGGCATAAAGAAAGAATAGATCCACCATGGAAGCAGTCAGAGAAATGATCCATGATCAAGATCTACTTATGCATTTATGGGTTGAAGCAGAAAGAACCGTTGTTTATGTCTAGAATAAAATATCTCACATTGATCTTGGAAACAAAACCCCAGAAGAAATGTTCATTGGTGAAAATCCTGAAGTAATCCACCTAAATATATTCAGTTTTCCCAAAGGAGAAAAAATAAAAATGGACTCTTTAGGAAAGAAGGGAATATTTATTGGATACAGTGAATTGTCAAAACATTATAGAATCTAAATCCAAAGTTTCCATTAGATTGATATTAGTAGAGATGTTATATTTGATGAAGATACAACCTTCACCAAATCCATAAAGATCTATGCAGATGAAGATCATGAAGAAGAGGAGGAGGCTCCCAGAACTGCAGAAGCTACTAGACCACCAGTTCAAAACATTGAAGAAGATATTGTACCAAAGATCATGACCTAGCAGAACCCTAAGGACCCATGGAAACACCCAAGGAGATGATCTCAACAAAAAGAATACTAGCTTGGGCTTGCGATATAATCATAGAAGTAGAAAGATATGGTGCACTAGAAGGAAGCAAGAGACAAAGAATATACTCAAACTATGTGGCATTAATGAGCAACCTTGCTGATGAAGAACCCAAATGTTTTGAAGAAGCATAAAAAAAGAAGGAATGGATAAAGGCCATACCAATCTATAATAAATAATTATGTTTGGGATGTGGTGACAAGACCAAAGGACAAGTCAGTAGTTTCTTCAAAATGGATTTTCAAGACAAAGCATTTAGCAGATGGAAGTATTGAAAATTTTAAAGCACGATTTGTCACACGAGGATTTTCAGAAAAAGAAGGAATTGATTATGAAGAAACCTTTTCACCAGTAGCAAGATATACTTCTATCATAACTATCCTTTCCTTGGAATCTAAGATGAAATGGAAGCTACATCAAATAGACATAAAAACAACCTTCCTAAATGGTATCATAGAAGAAGAAGTATATATTGAACAACCACCAAGATTTTAGACTCGCGACAAGGGGACACATGTATGCAAATTAAATAAATCTCTATATGGGTTAAAACAAGCACCTAAAGCATGGTATGGAAGAATTGATGGGTTCTTGATGAACATGGGATTTACCAAAAGTAAAGTTGATTCCAACCTTTACTATAAGGTTGAAAATGATGGGTTCATGATATTATTGTTGTATTTAGATGATTGTTTTTTACAGGAAAGGAGAATCTCATCAGTGAATGTAAGAAGAAACTTGTGGCAGAATTTCAAATGAAAGACCTTGGAACAACACATTATTTACTAGGTCTTGAAGTATGTCAGTTTCTAGATGAGATTTTCCTAAACTAAGGAAAATATATAGTTGAAATCCTAAAGATATTTGGGATGTTGGATTGCAAGGAAATGAACACTCCGATGGTGAAAAACCTAAAGCTCATGAATGATGATACTTCAGAAAGAGTAGATGTCACATTATACATCTATATTATTCGCTCACTGGTGTATTTGACAAATATAGGACCGGGTATATGTTTTGTTGTGAACACCTTGAGTCAGTAGATGGTGGGGCCCCAACATGTTCATCTAGTTGCAACAAAACATGTGATGAGGTACCTAAAAGGTACATTAGATTGTGGCCTCAGATATGTAGTCGACAGTGAGTTTAGATTGTATGGTTATACTGATTCAGATTGGGAAGGAAGTGTTGAAGATGGAAAGAGCACCTCAGGTATTTGTTTCAGTTTTGGATCATGTGTGATCTCATGGATTAGCAGAAAGAAAACTTGTGTGTCCCTCAGTACAGTTTAGGATGAGTACATTGCAGCATGTTCATCATGTAGCGAAGCAGTATGGCTTCACAAACTATTGGAATAATTGTTTAATGTCACAATAGATGCAACTAATATTTATTGTTATAACCAGAGTTGCATTAAGCTAACAGACAACCTGATGTTTCATGATAAGTCAAAGCATCTATAGATAAAATATCACTACATCCAAGATATCGTGTAGAGAGGATCCATGAAGATCTAGTATGTTCCTACATAGGAACAAGTTGCTGATGTGATGACTAAGCCTTTGTCTTGTGTAAAGTTTGAACAATTTCGATACAAGCTTGGTGTAGTCCAAAAGGACCTCCTTGGAAAGAGGGAGTCATGATAAGATTATTATTCAGAATAATATGGTAATGATATGCTCTTACAGAGAAGGCCAATTGAGTGGTCCTACATTCATTTGCGAATGAGATCCTGCACTCATATTTGGATGACAGTATCCTAGTTGAGGATGGTACTGCAGACAAGAACACTCTCTTGTTGAGAGTGGTCATAGCACTTTTCAACTCATATGGAGAGTGTTCATGCATTCATTTGCATATGAGATCCTGCATTCATTTTTTGACAACAGTATCCTAGTTGAGGATGGTCCTACAAACAAGAACACTCTATTGTTGAGATTTCTTATCACTTACAAGTTGAGGATGGTCCTGCGGATGATAGTACTCTCATATGGAGAGTGGTCCTGCATTCACGTGTGAATGAGTTCCTGCATTCAATGCTACCAGATGATGATGTTCTAGCATTTGTTATGCTGTGGGTGATTCATCTCAGTATTTGTATAATGGTGATAGTGTAGGTGATGCTCGAGATGATTCCAGAGATGATGATGCTAGAGAAGATGCCAGAGATGATGATGCTCAAGATGATTCTAGAGATGATGATGCTCGAGATGATGATGCTAGAGATGATGCCAGAAATTTATTTGATGATGATGTTCCATGGATGATGATGATGTTGATGTAATTTTGAAAACATCCTATGACATAAAAATTCACCAGTCAGTTTTATAGATGTATTGTTGTAGAATACTTTCCTTGTTAAGAAGGACTATTAAAGAAATGTAACTAACGAAGATATTATATTTTGTATTATTTTTGGTAGAAATAACAACTCTAATGCTATGAGTAAATAGATACTTGGTGCTAAGAATAAGCACAGGAAGTAGATCTTGCTACTAAGATAATTCTCACAAGTATACACAGGAAAAATAAAGAGAAGAATAGAGACTAAATCACATGAATGAAAAGATGAATATTCGAGTGTATCCTTCCATTGAATAATGATGAATAATAATATACATAAATAGTGCATCCCTCATAGGTAAAATCGAGTTGTATAGGAGACAAACCATCAAGATCGAAAAGAAGACTTACTAAATGATCAACCCCCATAGGTGGCTAAAGCACTTTCCTAATCAGTCAAGGACCTCATGAATTAGATAAAGCATGAGTGAGTTGTCATGTATGAAGGAAAAATATGCTAATCCTGGAAAATGGAGAGAACAACATGGAGGATGGGTTGGCAACAAAATATAATAGTTTCCTAGTAGACCAAGTTTATCTTATCCACTGAAAAGATGGAGTAAAGCAGTAAAAGAAAGAATCTGCAGGAAGGTGCACTTGCTAAATATGGAAGTCAATAAAGTGGGTAGGATATAACCAAAATCAGAATAAAATCTCTCCTTGGATATATATGGCAAGTGTTAACCATGTGGTGCAACTGGATGCCAACTATCTAGGCTAGTGGGTAGGAATTTAATCAAATAATAATTAAATATTTTATCCTAAGTTATGAAGTGGGTTTATAATATTCCCACACCCCCCTTTAAGTCTAATTTTATGATGTTTATGTTTGAAATAATCAGAAATATAGATGCATATAAGGCCCAACAACAAGTCTATGGTCACCCTTTAACAATTGTTCATATCCAGAAAAGAGATGAAATAGGCAAAACCATATGGAAAAATCCTCCTTCAAGAAAGGAAAAGGCACAAAATTTGAACAATATGTCTTCAACATATATTTATCTTCACTTGAATGCACTAAATGAACTACTTCTGGTGAAATACTTGATGAATAAGCTTGTAGACTCCATGATCATGCACTAGAGTGTAGAATCTGCAAGAAGGAAGAGGAGATACTCCTTGTATCTCATCATATAATGAAGTAGGAGCATTATATGCATGCTTCTTGCTTCTAAAAAACTATGACCTACAAAAACAATGTGATTTGGAAAAGATTTCTATGCATACTCCTTCCCAAAGAGTGCAAAAATTAAGACAATCAATAACACAATCAATTCCTTGTACAACTGCAAAATTGTGATGTGGATCACATATCATTCTTCCAATATGATGCATCACCTTCCCATAGCTGTTATGAGGTTGAAAAGACTCTGATATATCATAAATATTATCATATGGAATAGAAAAGGAAAAGTCTTCAATGTCTCCATGAGGATATAGGGCTAGACTAGGAAAATGATGAACAACTAGGAAAAACTGATGAGTGTAAAAATATGAAAGATAGATGGAATTGAGATCTCAACCATATGTGTTTAGAACAGATACAAACATGTGTAATATCATTCCAATGATCACTAAGGTCATGTGTAACCAACCAGTGAATGATAAACAATACTTTAAACCATTTGAGATAAGAAACAATGCATATGAAACCAATGAGGAATCAACTAGTGAACTTGGGGTTTGTATAGTCTTAGTAGTATTCATAGGTATGGTAAATGGTATGGATGGTGGTATGAATGTTTTTATGACATGCATATCATATTTAAAACATGATTCTAGATCAGAATATAATCATGTGAAGAAGAGATTTTTAAAGACAAGTCAGGATTACTGAAAAATCACTATTAATGAGAGATGAATCTAGGAGAATGGTAGGTGATTATGAAATAAAGACTCTGATATATCAGAGAATGAATATATATCATATAAATGAGGAAGGAATTTAACTCTGGTACTCAACGCATAGGTGATATTACCTTGGTACTGCGCACGATGACAGTGTTCTGAGGATTCAGTAGGTTTCTCTAGCTCATCTGGAACTTCAATGTTATGCTTCTTAATAAGGTGAGACATGATGTCCATATTCTTATTGAAACATTTCTTCTCTAGATTAAATACCTTGCTACAATAATAACACTTGGATGTGCTCCCTTTCTTCTTGACTTTCTTCATTGAATCTTAATCCGTAGGCTTCGAACCTTCATCTTCAATTTCTGACTTTGGCTTCTTCTCTTTCACAATTTGTTTCTCCTTTTATCTTCATTATTGCTTCCTTGAACCATAAGAGCATGATACTTTCCCTTAGAATATTTAAGAGAACCCATCTGGATCAATTTATCCTGCTCCTTGTTAGTGAATCAAATAAAGTACACAAACAAGACATTTTCCAATTCGAAACAATGAGCCTAGTAGCATGAAAAGTGGACACAAAAGCTGAGTATTCATGACCCAATTTTGATAGAATGAAAAGGATTAATTGATCATGTTTCTTCTCAATCCCAAAATGCTTGAGAATTAGAAGTACAAGTGACTTGAATTTGGTGAAGAAGCCCTTAATATAATTGAAATTGCTTGGACTCATTGAGAATAACTCAATCTCAAACTGATGCACTCTTAACTCATCTTGAACTCCAAAAGAGACTCAAGTTTGATCCATACTTGGTTTGGAGTGGTCAAAACATCTAGATGAAAGAGTAGATCAGGATAAATAGAGAGGAAAAGAAATCCATAGGATTCATCCAACCTATTATGCCACTTATCTTTCTCAACAACAGAATTTAGTTCATTTTATACATCCATAGAAACTCTATAGATTCCCTTATTGTACAATAGAATGCCAATTTTGGATTTCCATTCATGATAGTTGAAGGGACTCGGGATCATATCTGAAGAAGAATCAATACTGAGATTTTGATGTTCTCAAGAAGATACTCGAGCTGCAACCTACACAAATAAAACTAGGAGAAAATATTGTAAGCTTAATAACAAGATCTTCTTTAGAGAGGAATAAGAGACTGGATGCGTTGTTATAGAGAGAACATATAGCTCCTCAAATATGTAGATATTAAACAAACTTGTGCTATGATGTACCATGTATAAATATCATCTCTAATTCTATGAGTAAATAGAGCATTGATGCTAAGAAGAAGCACAAGAAGTAGATCTTGCTACTAAGATAATTCTCACAAGCATACACCGGAAAAATAGAGAGAAGAATAGAAACGAAATCACATGAATGAAGAGATGAATATTGGAGTGTATCCTTCCATTGAATGATGATGAATAATAGTATACATAAAATACATCCCTCATAGGTAAAATCAATTTCTATATGAGACAACACATCAAGCTCATAAAGAGGACTTACTAAATATCATAAATTCCCATAGGTGGCTAAAGCACTTTCCTAATCAGTCAAGAACTTCATGAATAAGATAAAGCATGAGTGAGTTGTCATGTGTGATGGAAAAACATGATAATCCTGGAAAATGGAGAAAAAATCATGGAGGATGGGTTGCCAACAAAAGATAGCAGTTTCCTAGTAGACTAGCTTTACCTTATACACTAAAAAGATGGAATAAAGCAGTAAAAGACAAAATTTGCAGGAAGGAACACTTGTTAAATCTAGCAATCAATAAAGTGGGAAAGATTTAACCAGAATCGTAATAAAATCACTCCTGAGTTATATATGACAAGTGTTGACCATGTGGTGCAATTGGATGCCAACTATCTAGGGTAGTTGGTAGGAATTTAACCAAATAAGGATTAAATATTTTATCCTAAGTTATGAAGTGGGTTTATAATATTCCCACATTATTATTTCACCCCTTCCTGATATTTTGTTCCTTTGATTAGGGATGTCATTGATGTATTTGTTCATGTAAAGTCTTGAGGTAAAACCTCCTTTGTAAGTCGGTTCAGCAGTACCCAGAGTATTCCCAGAGTGTCCTCTCAAAGGTTGGATGGATTTCCAGGGTATCAAGACACTCTGGGATTTGTCGATTTGGGTCCCTAAAGATGGCACATGGAGTGGATGGAAACAAGTGGAACCTCTGAATCCTCTACACCTGGATTGGAGCTCCATCCTTAATTTATTAAAAGGAAAGGCTCTCATTTTGTCATCGGAAAAAGACAAGAGAGGTTGGGGTGAAGGCTCATGGCTTAATACGGTGGCTCAAGGCTACAAGACCATCAAAGCTCTCCCTTATGCTCCTGTTAACCCCACTATGTGGAATGGTGTCACATACCCCAATTTTGTAAAATTATGTAAATTGTTTTATTATATTTCTGAGACATTATGTTAAATTTAATCCTAAGTAGGGATTGATGACTCAGCAGAGTCAACAGTAATGGAGTGTAATTCAGAATATTTTATTATTAATAAATAAATTATGGAGACAACAGCATGGGAGAGCTGTTAAAAGAGGTTACTGGTCAAACTGGTGGATGGAACTAGGTGGAAAGGCAAAAGACAAGTGGCAGCATCCTCAAACACTTCCTAAGTTGCAGGTGGCAACTTCCCTATATTTGGGGTCATGATTCCCCAAGAAAGTGGAATCAAAGCAGGTGGCTCATTAAATGACAGTTAACCCAACAAAGACCTAGGCAATCTTTTAAAAAGTACTCAATGAAGAGAGCTGAGGCTGCTCAGATTTTATTCCAGAGAGAATTGATTCAGGTGAATGTTATTCAGGAATTTCATTGAGGAAAGAGGGAAAAACAGTAAGGAAGTGTTCTGAGTGGATTGCTGCAGTAACTCGACTGTATTTACAGCTTTTAGCTGGGAGAACTTGCTGATAAGTTCAGGATTCATACTGAGTTTGAGGACTGGTATCTGACATTACTGCACCTAGTTCCAGCCAGGGAGACCAGAACAAGCTCGGGGGTCCTGAGAAGTCGTTGTCTGAGCGCTCTCCAGGAGTTGGTAGGGAGGAACGGCCTCCCATTGATGTTGTTGTCCACAGCTTAAACAGGTTTTGTCACTTATTTCTTTATGTTTATTGAGTATGAATGGATACATGTTATGTTTATTTTATATAACTGAGGAGTTAGATAGTTTAGCAAAGTTAGTTTCTCAGAATATCAGTAGTTAAATCTGTTAAAATTATTGTGTTTTTCCACATCTGGAATTACCAGACCGCACTCCAGCACAGTATCTCAGTATTAAGAAGTAGTATGCTTCTGAACCGAGTTTCCTATTTATTTACTTACAATAACCATAAATGTTTCACCAATGTATAAGTCACTGTATCTTTGTTTTAACTGTTTCTTTGTTTCCTATAAATGTTGTTGTACAGTATAGAAAGCAGGAGTTAGATTAGAATTCATGTCGCTTTACTTTATAAGTTTCCTTCTTTGTATTCAGATAATTTCATTTCTAGAAGTTAACTCAAAGCAAGAACAAGTTACAGAACTATTATTTCTCTTTATTCAAATACTAACATGTTAATACTTGTACTTACAGAATATTTAGTAAGAATAAACAATGTGAGTTTATTTCAATACTTAAGTAAGCTAGCTAGAACTGTGGTATTATATTTAGTTCCTTTACTTTTCCTTTTTTTTTTTTTTTCAATTTCTAACATTACCTGTAATGATAACAACAACTTTTATGGATTAAAAATGCATGCTATATATATATATATAGTTATATAAAATAGACCATATAAAGTTTAAATAATTCATTTTTATTTATTTTCATAAGTAAATAATAATTTTAATTGATAGAATAAGTTTTATCAGAACCCTTTTTGTATCTGTTAATCAGTATAGGAATTTAAATAGCATAATGCTATTCTCTGTACGCCATAAAGTAAACATAGGTTACACTTATGGAGAATTTAAAACTTCAATAAAGACAGGTTTATTACTTGCATTAGTAAGTATTATAGTTATAATACTAATATTATACTTTTATATTATCTAAAATAGAAACAGTAATCTTTTAAAAACTTGAGTATAAATATTCAAATTACAAACCCTAAGTTAATATACTCTGTCGTGCAGGTTAAATAGACTCTTTTTTTAAGGGTTCGATAAGTAATTTAAAAAACAAAACATAAGAACCTTTATAGCTTAAGAATATAAACCCTAACTATCACTTAACAAGAATTTTCATAACAAATAACTCAAGGTATTAAACCTGATAGTATTTTTTATATTTTTTTAAAGAAGTTATCTATGGTAAAAACAACTCAGATTTATATTTTAAAACAAAGATAATTAACAGAACATTAGACTGCTCGTTCATCGAGTTTAATAAACATTTAATTACTCACAGATGTAAATAGAATATTTATTATAAAATATAATATTAGATAAGAAAACTGTATTATATCGAAACTGTATAATTTAGGGTTAAAACCCTAGAAATACTAGTTAAGCAAATAAAATAGTAAAATATAAAATAAATCAATAATTTACTTACGGCTGTTTACAAATCAAAACTACAAGGCTATCACAAGTCTGGATTTACTTATTGTATACAATTTATAAATTAAAAATTAGACACAGTAATATAACCAAAGCTACAGAAGAAAAGAGACCGTATATTATATTATATGGTGGACTGTGGGCGAAAACACCCAGTAGTTTCAAAACCAAATTTATACAGTAAGAAGAGAAGTTGAAGTCGAGATTAAAACCTCTTCACAACAAGCTTTAAGCCCAAATTTCCTTTACAGCATTTTCGTAAGCATAAAAGACAACTAAAATTTACATTCTCGGCCTAAGCCGTAACGCCCTTACATCGTGTGAAGGGTTTTTCATCTAGTCAGTCCTTAAACCAACAGTCTTAAAAATTTGAACGAAGCAGGAAGGGTTTCAAGCTTCTTGAGCCGACCCATGAAAGTTCCAACTGAAAACCATAAGGAGGACCAGCCATGGTGTAACCAGGCTTACCAGGATTGTAGCCGCCGCTCTCAAACTTCTTACCAAAGACCGCGCACTTGGAGCTTTAAAACTTGCAACCACCAAGATCAAACCCTACTTTAGTATACTATAATCTGCGTTAAAAAGAAGTAACCTACTGCTAAGGAAAAATAGTAAGCAGAAATTTTGGTTTCCTATTTCTTACCAGTTCGATTGAAGGAGCACAACTGCTGGAACGGCGTCCCAACTAACAGCACAGGGAGGCGATACTACAGCTAGGAAGGAATAGGAAGAATAACTCCAAAGTCTGGTACAGAGATTAAGATAGTAAGTCCAACCATCGAAACCCCGGAGGAAGGTATTGACACCGGCGAGGGTTCGATTTAATATCACAGAGAAGAGTATATTGGAAGGACGAAAGACTGAACCATAGCAGGTAACATATAGAGCAAGCCACGACCGGGAAACGAACATGGAGAAGACTCACAGAGAAGAAACCACAGAAGGACGTACAGCTCAGTCGCAGAGCGACCAGCGCCGAGGGAGACGAAGAAAATGAGGTTAGGGTTGACAAATAACGTGTATATCTACGTAGTGCTTGGCTGGGATAGTGCCACGATAGTAGTTTAATTTAACAACGCAGAGTGGGTCTGTTCTATAGTTCAACTAACAAATCGATGGAGGAATGATTTTTCTCAATCATTCGATAACCAAGGTTTATCCAAAGTCCTCGTCCCCACGCTGCATGCAAAGATTTTGTTCATCATTCTTCTTTCTAATGTTTAATCATTAGATATCTTATGAAATCTAACATCGACATCATAGTAATCATAAGCTACTGGTTGGAAGACTTTTCGTGTTATTGACCTTATTAGTATAGCTTTTATGTTTTGAGAATTGTAGTATATACTATAACATATATAGAGATAACCGAGGCATGTTTAAAATAAATTCATCCCTCATATATTAATGGTCTTAAGTTCTTAATAAGTCGAAGAGCAATAGCATAAGACCATAGATTATTATGAATGCAAACTATATGATTGGTAGGTATTTGTTTCAAATATTATCATTGTTAATATAGTTTATATGCTTGTGAGGATAATATTATATATATAGATCATATGGAGATAACTTGGCGCAAGTTTAATAAACTTTTACATTCTATTATAAAATTCCTTCAAGTCCTTTAATAAGAAATCAAGAATCATATTATAAAGACCTTAGGTGGTTGTTTAGTGCAAGTTATATAATCTTTGGGTTATAGCTTAGTATTACCATTAACCTTGGAGATCAACCTTGGTTTGAAGAAATAACTCCTTAATACTATAAAAAAAACCCCCTTTAAAAATGGGTAATCTTATAATTGATTCAAGATTCAAGGCGATGATAAGTATTGTAAAATTTGTTTATGGATTTCTAAATTTTATAAGCTAAGTCCCTTCATTGACTAGCATAGTTTAGAAGTACTTAAAGTAAGGCATGATGGTAGAGAGCTAGGTATAATTTTATTTTCTGCCTGTAATCATTTTATGATTTATTTTTCACAGCTTAAAATAGCATCTATAGTACCAGTTACTAATGTCAATAAAGTAGTATTTACCATGTGGAGATGTAGTTTTTATTTATATTGATATCCTCATTAAAAAATGAGAACTTGGCAAAGATAGGCCAAACCTTTGCAGTACTACAAGAAATCCTTATCAGTTTTATTTGAATGGGAATGCTTGCTTACATCTGGATTCTTGTTATAGGTTTCATAATTCTATTTCTATACTCTAATTTTCTTTAAAGAATTAAAAGATACATTTGTATAAAAATGCAACTGTAATGAAATAGAGAAAGTAACGGATCAATAGAAATATAAATTACTACCGCTAAAAAGAATCCAGTTTGATTGTACCTTAACATAAGTTGAAATAATATTGCCTTTTAATTTCTTTCGAGCTTTTAATCTTACGACGATCTTTTAATAAGTACTCTAGAACTACAAAGTGCAGCGTCACAACCTCTTACCTGTACATCTGTAAGAAAAGTAGAAACCGTTGCGTTAGCTCGAAAGCTAAGTGAGCCCAGTTATGCATAACAGTTCACCTTATGGTCAAAAGGAACAAAAGTCAGTGAGCTGTAAAATATGTTCAACAACTAATCATACTAACTGATAAATTCATTAGCAAGCTATTAACACTTAGCTAATTAATGTTAGTTAATCTGATTAACTTTAATCTTTTGTAGATTTAAAAATTTTAAATTTTTCGGAAATTTTGGGGTTTTGACAAATGGTATCTATAAAATTAAAGTATTCCTAAAAATTATATTTCCATTTGGACGTTGGGTCACCAAAGCATCCTCACCAATGAAGACTTGAAGAAAAAAGAAATTACAGGACCCTCGAGATGTGTTCTCTGTCTCCAACAAGTTGAAACTACCAATCATATATTCATAGATTGTGCCTATGCCAAGGAAATCGAGAAGTTTGTTCTAGGCCATTGGGATTATGTGCAAATTCTTGGTAACACCTCTGCTCTCCTCTCTAGATGGGGCTCTCTATCTCCACACCCCCTCTCGAATAAAGGTTGGCTTAAGGTTGTTTGGCTTATTCTTCCTAAAATCATCCTCTGGAAAATTTGTCTTGAAAGAAATGCTCACATATTCAAAGATAAAGCCTCTACCTCTACTCAGGTTGTCTCATAGATCAAAAGTATCCAAGGATTCCTTGCACTCCAAGCTGCCTTTAGTTAGGCTTCCCTCTCTATCTCCTGATGAATTGGAATTGGGGCGTCATCTTGGCCTTAACCCCATTGAGTCGGGGGATCCTATGCAAAAGCATGTCAAGTGGAAGATAAGGCTTGAAGGAGAGTTATTCTCTCAGTGGAAACATGACACATCACTCTTCAGTCTCTACTTCGATGGGCCTGCTAAAAGAATCCCAGGGGAAAAAGGAAGGGGGAGACGATTATTCGCCCAATGGAATAGAAGGATTGAGGTATGCCTGGGGGCTGGGTACTACAACTAATAACCAGGAAGAAGCTCTAGCTTTATTGCAATGAGTTAGATAGATAAAAAGGAAAGGTATCTCACAAGCTCGAGTCATCGGAGATTCTCAAATCCCCATTTATATTATGGTCTCTAGCTCTCTTCCCAGGGAGGTCCACCTAAAGCAGATTGTCTACAAAATCCAAAATCTCGTTGCACAATTCCAACTCCTTCAATTATTTCATGTGCTTCGTTATAAAAACTCAGAGGATGATAGTGCTACCAACAACGCAGTTGTATTAGCTCTTGGTTCCCTCGTTCTTGATGGCCATGTGGTGCTCTCGGATCCTCTCCCCTAATGGAGATCATGTCACTTACATTCCAAGTTTCTTTGTCATGGCATGTGTCAATGTGATACAAGGCGTGTGGCTCTCAGGGAATCCTTGGACTTACGGTAGCCAGGCCTTAAACCTTGATCGTGAGAACATGTCTCACTCGCTTGCAGTTTAGAGATGGAGGTATGAAGGTTGCCAAATCTGCGACTTCACTTGCAATTTGTTGTACGTTGGCAGGGATGGAAATTATGTAATCATGGATATTTTTATCTGGTCGCATGAGGTGAGGTGTAATATTTGGGCTCACTCAGGATGAGATGGATCATTCCATATGCACATCTCTTCAAGCTCAGAGACTGAATTCCTCCTGGTTCTTGCTTTCATTTTCTTGGCCTGCGGTGGTGGAACTATCAGCAACTTGTGCTTCATTCAATATCTCATGTATCAATGCAAGGGGGAAATGGATTATAGCGAGGAGAGCTATGACTGTTGTCGGGATCATACAAGGGAATCCATGGGCAGAAAGTTGTGCCGAGTTAAGGAAGACATGAAGGCTCAGAAGAGGAAATTGAGGCATTACCAGGTAGAAACCAATGAAAAACTGGAGCAGTTGCAGGAATTCGGCCATGAAACCAGAATTGCAAAAAAAGAACATGAAGAAACGGCATAAGCTCAGTAGAAAGAGAAAACTATGATTTCACATGAGCTCTCGGAGCGAATTCTGCAAGTGGAGATCTAGCTGGGCACTATGGCCTTTGAACAGCAGGTTCATAATGAAGTGGAGGAGAAGTAGAACAACGTAGAAGGGGAAGGAGTTGGGACCACTTGAGGTATCTATTAATGTTTTTTCGAATTCTTTTGGGTCAGTTTGTTTGTCTGCTTAGGTTTTATGTCAGTTGGACTCTCTTTATAATAGTAATTTTTAAGTCTTCAAATATATTAGAGCAATTAAGTTCCATTTTGATTGTAATTGTTATTGTATGCCAAGCAGGCAAAGATGTAATTTGCTAGGTGCCAGCACTTGTTTTTTTTTTAATATAAAACTAATACTCGTTCTTGTTAAGAAAAAACATGTTCTCTTTTATAGAAATCAAGCGATGCAAGAAAGAAATTTTTAATTTTTATCTTCATACAAGTTTCTCAAAAAAATCAAGCAGGGCAACCTGAATCTTCCTACCCAAGCTTAGATAGATAATGCTTTTGTATTTTCCCTAAAATTGAAGTAAGGGTGACATTAGTTGGTGAAAACTAAGTAGCCCTTTAAAAGTTGGGCCATCTTGATTCTTGGAATATGGAAAGTGTTAGGAGTACAGAAAATACTTAAAGTTGTATATAAGTCTGTAACTAAGCAGTGAGCACCTTATGTAAGGAATGTAATCACCATTCGTAGATAACCCCATAGAGGACCTATATAATTGAGTCATTGAAGCCTCGAATTTTGTTGAAATTGTGAATAGTTCAAGTTTTGCACAATGCAGTGACAGTGAAAAGAAATAGTCTGCCACTTTCCCTTCATAAATGTTGAGGGCAAAGCATGTCAAGGACCAGAAATAAACTACTAAGGGCATGATTTATTGAATGCAACACATAATATCATTTGATCAACCCAACAGGGTCTTAGTTTGTTGGTAAGGTCAATGAAGTATTAATTTGTCCACTAGGGGTCTCTCTTTGGTCTACCCTGCCTGAATGGCATGTTGAAAAGGGAACAGGTCAAGTGCAAGTCATGGGCAATTTTTGTGGAATATATACCCTTCAAACGTGCTTTCTAAGCCTAAGGAATTCCATGTTATGTAGTGTATCTCACAACCTAAATTCATGTTGTTAGGATTATTATTAATCCTCCCTTTGTCTCCTTTTGACCACATAAAGTCTATTTGTTTAATTTCCCTAGCTTAGGAGGTCTCATCAATTTACCAGTGCATGGGGGACATGAATAATGGACATCTCCCACTTACTGCACCTGTCTGCATGCATTTTGGAGCTCTAGGGATCAATCCCTATTTTATAGGAACGCACTCGGGGTGCCACCAGCAATGTCCAGCAGTTCACCTCAGTAGGTCATTAATTATCCTCAATTAAACTCCAGTCCCCATTAGTTAGATCACTTACAGTGTCTCTAGCGTCAGTTTGCATGATTCATGGGAATATGGGTGCCTTTGCTCACGTACCCCCTTCAGTTAACTGATTGTAACTGGTTATTAACTGATTTAGTGATCTATAGCTGCACTAGTTAACTATTATGGTGATTTACTCACTCCTAGTTAGCTCTAGAGTCAGTTTAGGTTGGTAGATTCAACTAAATGAGTAGTTATTCGAATTATTCATTAATGTTGTATTATATATTCACCCATAATGTGAATTTTCAATTAATGGAAGATTTCTCATATTGTTCTTCAATTATTCTCCTCTTTATTTCTCTTGTGCAATTTATGTGAAGATTGTTTTGGCCCAATATTTGTCTGCCACAATATACTATGGTATCAGATCCTGGCCATGCTATAACAAAAAATTTCCTTCTAGTTTTGTGCAAGTACAATTTCAACAATAAAATTTGAAAATCGCGGCCAAATTTGAAGAGGTGTCACGACCTATACAGATCATCTTAGAGGTCATACCATATATTGTTTGAAATATCTTTCCATTATCTGAAATGGGTTTTTCACGGAATTCAATTTGAGTCTATGGTTTGAGAGATATGTTCAGTTGAATATTGGAGGTTTGCAACAGCTCACATCCATCCATACCCTCTATTTCGGCTTTATATTTCTCACTCTACATGACGAGATAGATCAAGTTTCTTATATGATTTTAAAAATATCTTCGATATCTTAAATGCGTCTTCAACGGAATTTGATTTCGTTGCATGTAGAAGAAGTTGTGATTAAATTGGCAACATGACATCAATCACGTTTTTGAGTTTTTATTTAAGCTTACATACATTAATTGATTTACATGTACAACTTCTTGGATTCAAAGTTGTTCATGAATTTGAAGAAGAAAATTGTAGAAACCTATATTGTATAACTTCAATATGGATTTGATATTAGTTACTCCGCTATCATCATTCAATTACGATGTGTGGAAATTGAAGATGATTGCATATCTTAAGAGCCATGAGCTCTTTGATATGTCTATTGGAGTTGTGGAAATGCCAGAATCCGATGATGAGAAATCTATTTGGTTCAATAACTGTGGCAGAGCATATGCAGCCATGTGTCTAGCCATTCCTCCTAGGATGCGCTATCTCATTGATGTTGTTGAATTCCCAAGTGAAATTTTGTTCATATTGGACAAAGCATTTGGCCACTAGACTGAAGAGATGAATACAAAGCATTGGGAAAGAACATATGGCATCTCCTTTCAAGTTCTTTTAGCCTCCATTATTTCTCAAGAATATGAAGTTTTGCAACAAGAAGAGATGATTGATTCTTCAACTAATTCAATTTGAAACCATACCTATTATGTTGCTGCTCTTGAATTTTTTGAGAAGATTGATGTCTCATGTTTTCATGCAGTTATTCCAGAAGAGGAGATTTGAACCTCCAATGTTGAAGAACTCTTCTTCCATATGACTAAGTCTCTCGCCTTAATTGGTTCAAATTCAGAGATTAAAGGCCTCTCAGTCATGCATGTAGCTGATCTCATGAGTTTTTGTGAGAAAAAATCAAGCACCTCAAGGCTCTTTCAAGGTTGCTGCTCAGGATTCAATGTCAGCATATTCTTATGAATTGCGGATATTACATTTTGTGATTTCATGGATAATTTTAGAAGCTACATCAGATTTTGGAGCTCAAGCATTCACTCTCCATGGTCCCAGGTCTTCTGCCTCTTCCTTCTCAATCACATACTCATCTCCTCAAAATGCTAGAAATGATGGAGACCTCTTGCATTTGCTTGGATGCATGCTCCTCTCATCGGGAGCTGAATCTACTTCACATGGTTCAAAGTATCAAGCACATCAAGACTCATTTGAACCTGATTTCAAGATCAAGCTGAATGACCACTCTTTGTTGCTCTTTTGTCAGATTATCTCAGTTGCTTCACATGGTCCCATAAACTCTTATGCAGGTGTATATGTTCCTAATCAATTTGAGAATAGTCCTCTTCTTCCCAAGAAGAATATTCCTCCAGACATCTAATCAAGTTCACACCTACTTGGTTTGGAGCAGTTTATTTTTTGGTGTATCTCATGTCCATTTTTTAGGAAAGGATTTTCCCCGTGCAGTTTTGCCTTTTTTCCTCATTTTACATGGATAAATATTTTTAAGTTTAGATTTTAATGGGTGACCTTTGGTCTTAGTTACCAGGACCCAAGTAGTCCAAGTTCATATTAAAGGGGGGTGTTAGGATTATTATCAATCCTCCCTTTGTCTCCTTTTGACCACATAAAGTCTATTTGTTTAATTTCCCTAGCTTAGGAGGTCTCACCACTATAACAGTGCATGGGGGACATGACTAATGGACATCTGCCACTTACTGCACCTGTTTGGATGCATTTTGGAGCTCCAGGGATCAATCCCTATTTTATAAGAACCTGCTCGGAGTGCCACCAGCAGTGTCCAGCAATTCACCTCAGTAGGTCATTAATTATCCTTAGTTAAACTGCGGTCCCAATTAGTTAGATCACTTCCAGTGTCTCTAGCACTAGTTTGCATGATTCATGGGAATACGTGTGCCTTTGCTCACCTACCCCCTTCAGTTAACTGATTGTAACTGGTTATTAACTAATTTAGTGATCTGCAGTTGCACTAGTTAGCTATTATGGTGATTTACTCACTCCCAATTAGCTCTAAAGTCAGTCTAGGTTGATAGATTCAACTACCTAAGTAGTTATTCGAATTATTCATTGATGTTGTATTATATATTCACCCATAATGTGAATAATCAATTAATGGAATATTTCTCATATTGTTCTTCAATTATTCTCCTCTTTATTTCTCTTGTGAAATTTATGTGAAGACTGTTTTTGGCCCAAGATGTGCCTGCCATAATCTAATACATGTTTCTCAAATCAACCTTCAATATAAAGAAACCATTTCGTCATAAGTGAAACAAGGACTCGAGTAGGTTAGGTCAAAATTTTGTGTGCCTCTATTGGTTTGATCTAGCCACACCAAATTACAAATCATGTGTATGTATATAGTATGCAAATTACAAATCGGTCGTGTTTATGTAGAATACATAACCACTGAGGGCATCATCCAAAGGAAACTCAAATTCCTACCATTGGTTATTGTCTTTATTGAAGAGTGCTATTTAGAAGGGACCATTTATAGAGTTGATTCGGCTCTGGGGAAACATAAATTTCTTTACCCATCTCTTAACATTTCAAGGAATGGTGCTTCATCACGGTAAAAGTGACAGATGCACAACAAAAGAAAAACATAAAAATGTTTGTCGATGCCATAAAATAGGGGCAGAGTTGCTGGAATGAAAAATAGACATATGCATTAAATGAAAGAAGTGATTCAAATTCCCCACATGGATACATCTCATTTTCCAAATATATAGGTCATAAGTGGCCTATGGTGTCATTTCTCAACTTGATTGTTTAATTGGATATGACTGTGATATTCCCACTTGCCCTATTTTTGTTGATGTATTTGTAACTTCAGAAGATATTCTGATGTATATTATCATTGTATGATGTTGTACCCCCATTGAATATGTATTTACCTCCTTTTGAGATGTCATTATTGTGCATATAACTTGAGGTACAGCCTCCATTGTAAGTCGGGGCAATAGTCCCCAATGTAACATCATAGTAATGTGTATTTGGAGTGTCTCTAGGAGAAGTCAGCCCTGTTAGGATAAGAGGTTGGCCCCAATCATGTAATAGGTCATTCACTTGATTAGTATAAATAGGGAAGCGCCTTCCCTCAATTATACACACCTCACCCTCACTCAACTTCGCATGAGAGAGAGAGAGAGAGACGAGGAGGAGAGATAGATAGTTGTTGAAGACTTCTTATTACTAGGTTTGATAATCTTATGACACAGTCTCTGTGACTGTACTATTTTGAGGAAGTTTGTGAGGTTTTCTCCTTTATGGTTTCCCCAGTGAAAATCTTTGTCTCTTGTGTATCTGTTCTATCTTATGCATATTATTGTACATGTTATTCTTTCAGATAAATATCCTAACTAAGATAACAAGATCTAAGAAAAACTAACATGGTATCATAGCCTCTCTTAAAGAAGACACTATGTAGTAGCAGAAACTAGGGCTTCCCAGTTCAAGGTCTTCTCTCCATAGATAATCAAGAAAAGAGGGCTAGGCTAACTCACCTCAGTAGGGCACATCTTTTGGTGGAAGTAGTTTCAAATTTGAAGAAGTTGCAATTCCGACCATGTCACTAGTGCCGAGAGAAACTAGGGCATCGCGTTTTGAAGGCTTCCCACCTCAGTCTTCAGTAAAGGACCATGTTGAGCAACTTGCCTCAAGGAGGCACATCTTTCTATACAAACATAATTCCCAAACTCCAAGTTTGGAAAATTAGGAATTATATGACAAACCTAGGTCAACCAGCTCCGGAACCAGGTCGGACACCTCAAATCGGTAAGATCTAAATCTTTGGTATTTCCATTTGAGGTTCACATTTGAAAATATGACTCACCATACTCAGATTGAGGACAAGCTTAGAGCAGATGATAACTTCTAAGCATGGAAGTACAAAATCTCCATGATCCTTGAAGAGAATTATTTGGATCAGTACGTCACTGGAGAAGTTCCAGAACCAAAGGGAGAGGAAGCTAAGGATACTCATAAGAAGAACTTGGATAAGGCTGAGAGAATCATTGCATATTCTATTAAGGATCACCTCATCGCACATGTGTTTTCCTTCAAGACACCGAAGGAAGTATATGATGCTTTGAAAAAAATGTTTGAAGGGAAGAACATCAACCATAAGATGAATTTGAGGAACCTGTTGAAGAATGTGAAGATACAGAACTCAAAGACTATACAGTCTTACTTCACAAAGGTTGCTCAAATCAAATAATAACTTGAAGCTGTTGAAGAGAATGTCGAAGAAGGAGAAATTGTGATGACTGCCTTGAATGGTCTCCCTAGATCATGGGGCTCATTCATTTGAGGAATCTGTACAAGAAGAAGGTTGATCTCTTTTTGCAGACTCTAAGAAAAAAGCACAGAAGAAGAAGCTCCACTCATAACAATATAACAGAAGATGGGAGCAACTGATGATCAAGCTCTCACAGTTCACACCAGGAAGAACTACAAGAAGAAGGAGAAGAAGGAGAATTATCATCACAACAACAAGAAGGGAAAGAAACAAAATAAGATCAAGAGAGATCCTTCAATGTTCGATGTCATACTTGTGATGAAAAGATACACTTTGCAAGAGATTATCCCATCAAGAAAAAGAGACACCATGATCATGTTGCCGAAAAATATGAACCAACAAACAAAAGATTCATAAGAGAGAAGGATGATTCAAATGAAAAGTATGTACTAATCGCAACACTTACGGGCACTATCTCACATGAAGAGCAGTGATTGGCTAAAAAGAATCATTCATTAATATGTCTGAGCATGAGTCACCTCACAAGGTGAAACTTGGGGATGATTATTAATACCCCATAAAAGGGAGTGGAGTAGCTTCATACAAGCTAGACTCTGGGAAATCCTTAAAGATGAAGGATGTGTTGCATGTTCCAAGATTGAAGAAGAATATTATCTCCATCTCTGCACTAGATGCAAAGGGAATGAGAGTTGCATTTTTCGATGGCCAAGTTCTAGCGTGGCAAAAAGGAAAGACAATAGATGATGCAACAATGATTGGAGAAGAAGATGGAGGCTTGTACAAGATAAAAGCACAACCTAAACAAGCATTGGTTCATGAGTCAATAGAAGCAAGTGAATTATGGCACCGAAGGCTTGCACATGTGCACTACAACGCACTCCTGATGGCAAGCAAAGCATTCTTCGAACTTCTAGAGATCCAGGCAAAGCATGAAGGCATTTGCAAAGGATGTGCACAAGGAAATAATGCAAAGAAGACATTTTCCAATAATGAAATCAAGGCTAAAGGAATACTGGAGATAGTACACTTGGATGCATGTGGACCCATGTCTTCTAGCTCATTAAGCAGGTATGTGTACTGTGTTTCCTTTATATATGATTTCTCACTTAAGACTTGGATATATTTCTTGAAAGGGAAAAATGAAGTATTCAGTAAGTTCAAGAAATATAAAGCCTTGGTCAAGAACCAACCTGAAAGGAAAATCAAGACTCTGATGTCATACAATGGCAAAGAATTCACCTCAAAAAAATTCAAGGAACTCTGCAAAGAGTATGGGATTAAGAGGGAGTTGAGAACTCCATATAATCCTCAGCAGAATGGGGTTGTGGAACGAAAGAACTGAACCATAATGGAAGCAGCGAAAGCAATGCTACATGATTAGGATCTTCATATGCACCTTTGGGTGAAAGCAGCAAGAAAAATTGTGTATGTACAAAACCATACTACTCATCAAGTACTTGGCAACAAAACTTCGAAAGAGGCTTTCTCATGAGAGAAACTAGAACTCAGCCATCTTATAATATTTGGCTGCTAGGTGTAAATACATATCCCACAGGAGAAGAGGACCAAGCTCGATCCTTTTGGGAGGAAGGGTATACTCGTAGGATACAGTGATACATCAAAGGCCTGCCGAATATACTTCCCAAGATTCAAGAATATCGACATCAATAGAGATGTAACCTTTGATGAAGACTCGACATACTTCAATATCCAAGAGGCTACCTACTTAAGAGGTTGAGGAACCTAAAGAAATGAGAGTCTGAGGTATGGAAATTGGAGAAGCAATTCCAAAAGACCATGAAGATCATGACATGGAAGAACCACAAGATTTGGTAGACACACTTATCAAGAAGGACTTCCACAAGAGGAAACTAGCATGGGCATGGGAGCTCATACAAGAAGTAGAAAGGTATGGCACTCTAGAAGGAATGCATAGATAAATGAAAAGGCCAAAGCCTTACAACTACTATGTGGCCCTGCTGTGTGACATCATTGACAAGGAACCTTCCACCTATGAAGATGCTGCAGAAAATAAAGAATGGAAGGATGTCATGATCGAGGAGTATTAGTCAATCATGAAGAATGATGTCTGGGAGATAGTTATGAGACCAGAAAAGAAGTTTGTCGTGGCTTCAAAGTGGATCTATAATATCAATCATACTGCAGATGGTAGTATCGAGAAATACAAGTCAATATTTGTAGCATAAGGCTTCTCACAGAAAGAAGGCATAGACTACGAAGAGACATTTGCACATGTGTCGAGGTACACTTCCATTAGGACCATACTTGCATTAGTTGCAGTTATGAAATGGAAGATACACCAGATGGATGTCAAGACAACATTCTTGAAAGGTGTAGTCAAGGAAGAAGTGTACGTGGAACAACCACTGGGATTCGAGACACATGACATGCATACTAATGTGTGAAATTTGAAGAAGGCCTTGTATGGGTTGAAACATGCATCGAGGACATGGTACAACAGAATGGATAACTTCCTAATGAGCCAAGGATTTACCAATATTAAAGTGGATTACAACCTTTACTTCAAGGTTGAAGGCGGAATACTAGTGATGCTCCTGCTATATGTCAATGACTTGTTTCTCACAGGCGAAGATGAACTCATTAAATATGCAAGGAGGAGACTTGCTACATATTTCAAGATGAAATACCTAGGGATGGTGCACTGCTTCTTAGGCATGGAGGTGTGGCAGAATGCAGATGGGATTTTCCTTAGTCAAGGAAATTATACAATGGAGATTATGAAGAGATTCAGAATGTTGGACTGCAAGGAGATAGCTGCATCTATGGCATCAAACTTGAATATTTTGTGTGATGCTTTATCTGAGTCAATTGATGCCATGATGTATTGTCAAATGATTGGCTAATTGATGTATCTGATGAATACGAGACCCGACATATGCTTTGCTGTGAACGCCCTGAGCCAATTCCTGACAGATCCGAGACATGTTCACCTGATAGCTACAGAGCATGATTTGAGGTGCATAAAGGGTACAATGGATCATGGGCTCAAGTATGATGTGAATCAGAAGATTAATCTACATGGTTATGTTGATTCAGATTGGGTAGGTAGCACCATTGATTGGAAGAGCACTTCAAGTTGTTGCTTCAGTTTGGGATCGGGCATGATCTCCTGGTTTAGCAGGAAGCAATCATGCATGGTGCTAAGTACAACCAAGGAAGATTATGTTGTTGCTTGCTTAGCTAGTTGCGAGGTAGTGTGGTTGTGGAAGATAATGTCTGATTTGTTTGATATATAGTTATATGTGACTTGTATCTTCTGCGATAATCAGAGTTGCATGAAGCTATTGGAGAACCTTGTGTTCATGACAAGTCGAAGCACATAGAGATAAAATTCCACTATATCAGTGATATGATGCAAAGAGGAGTAGTGAAGCTCCAGTACATGGCAATGGACGAGAAGAGAGTCGATGTGTTGACCAAGCCTCTAGCTGGAGTGAAGTTCGAGTACTTCAAAGAAATACTTGGTGTGATCCAAAATGAGACCCCTCGAAAGAGGGAGTGATGAGTTCTAGCATAGCTGGAGAGATAGGTTGTCTAAGTGTAAAATCCTGGCGAAGATTGTAGGTTGTTCAGACGTAATCAGTCATGAAGGTTGTCCTTAGATGTAATAATTCTTTGCGAAGCTCGCAAGTTATCCTTGGATATAATCATTGATGATATGTTTCTATGCTAGAAAGAACGAGAGACCAGAACACGGTGATACATGACATCTCACATGGGAAATGAGACAAGTTGTCCGAGCGAAAAAGATCCTGGTGTAGCAAGGTGCTCGGACATAATCAGTCCTGTAGGTTTTTTTAGTGTAAATGTGAGTCCTGGCGTGATACGCAGGTTACTCAGACGTAATTAGTTCTAAGACAGGTTATCTGAATGTAAATATGATCTCTGGCATGGAACACAGGTTATTCGGATGTAATAAGTCATGTGGGTCATCCGAGTGCAAAAAGAGCCTTGGCGTGGTGTGTAGGTTACTTGGATGTAATACGCCCCAAAGGTTGTCTAAATGAAAAACATCATGGACGCAGGTTGTTCAGATGTAATAAGTCCTTGAGGTTGACCTAGAACATAAAATCCCTAGTGTAGCAGGTTGTTCAGTCGTAATCAATCCTTACATATATATCTATATATGTGTGTGTTCCCATGTTGGAGATGAAAAGGTCACGAAGCACATGAGGTGCACCTAGGGGATTCTCCTTTACTGGTAGAACATAGGTTGACCATGTAGAGACGTAATGCACTGAGTGTGCTCCCAGGAGATTCTTGCATAGTAGATCTTACACGTTGTCTTAATGACATGAAATATCCTGGCATACTACTATGGTAATAGAACGCAGGTGGTTTGCATTTGAGTTGTGCTCTGTGTGTTTATTTTGTTTTGTGCAGGACAAAAGAGATGATCTAGATATGACAAGATAAAGGTAGGAGACACAAGTTATTTCTGTGGCAATGTAAAGAAGGTCCTCAATTGTTCCTACGTGATGTCTTGCTCGTAAATGTAATGAATACCTGGATGAGGACTAAGCCTACACCCAGCATGAAAAAGGGTTGGCTCTGTAGAAACTTCTGATGACAGATAGTACTTTTAGATGATCGATAAGAAGATGATGATGGTAGCAACTATGATGATGACTCTATGACTCTGTGACAATGACTCCGCGATTAAGACTTGACTAGATGTGTTGATGAATATGGAAGAGAGATAATACCTTCCTAGTTAAGAGGGAGTGTTGATGCATTTGTAAATTCGGAAGATATTATTATGTATATTATCATTGTATGGTGTTGTACCCCCATTGGAGATGTGTTTAACTCCTTTCGGGATGTCAGTATTGTGTATAGACCTTGAGGTACAACCTTCATTGTATGCCGGGGAAATAGTCCCCAATGTAACATCATGTAATGTGTATTTGGAGTCTCTCTAGGAGACGTCGGCCCCATTCATGTAATAGGTTAGTCACTTGATTAGTATAAATAGGGAGGTGCACTCCCTCATGTATACACACCTCACACTCACTCAAGTTCGCGTGAGAGAGAGAGAGAGACAAGGAGGAGAGATAGATAGTCGATGAAGACTTCTTATTATTGGGTTTGATCATCTTGTGACATAGCCTTTGTGACTGTACTATTCTGAGGAATTTTGCGGGGTTTTCTCCTTTATGGTTTCCCCGATGAAAATATTTGTGTCTTGTGTATCTATTCTATCTTATGCATATTGTTGTACTTGTTATTCTTTCAGATAAAGATCCTAACTAAGCTAACAATATCTAAGAAAAACTAACAAGTTTCATCTCCTAACTTCATGCTTTGAATACATATGCCTATGATCACCCCCCCCCCAACTTGACACAATGGCTACCTATGCCCATCTGTTAAGGCTCGATCTTACTCACATATTTGTAACATATTTAATTAATTATTAAATCCACCATCATTTCAAGCATTCCAATTTTTTTTCGTTGCGGCATTGAAACCCAATAATCCGTGTAGATATATCTATAATATATAGACATAATAACACATTGCATCAAAGTTATGATTACGAAAGATAATGCTTGCTTTCAGAGTCTATATAGCTTCTATATGCAAGAAGTTAACAATGTTTAGTTTTTTTTAAAAGAGTTCAATTATTTGTATATGTTAAAAAAATCACATTCAGATTGTTTAAATTACATTTGCGGACCATAAATCAACGACTAAAATTAAAATTCCAAGGAATAAATTACCCATTATGGGAATTTTATGAATTCAAATGCACTGAAAGCATAATTGAATCTTTTGCTAACACAATGATTGTCTAAAACAATACAATAGGATGAAAGAATACCTATGGTTTTGATCGGGTGGGCAAATAATGAAATTCTCAAATTGACACTAACCATATAACAATTCAAACCAACAATAAATTCATTGTCCTAGGAATTGTCCTAAGAGAGCTTGCATGAAGTCTTAAGTCAACATTTAAGGTTTTCTCCAAGCAAATCTTAGTTTCCTTTGATGTCCTCTTAGTGTAAAACTTCAATTGGAGAGCAAGGAGGTTCACTCAAATTGAAATGACTTTAGAAACCCCTAAACATGAGTTAAAGCATTGGCGTGGAACAGTTTGTAATAAATCCAAAGAGGAAAAAGTAAAAAATGAGAATTGCTCCACATGAATCAATGCAAGGGGATGTGTGTATCTATTCTCTATGTTAATGAGTTGTTCCAGTTTTAATTGTTGGAGAAAACTATGTTGGAAACAACAATTGTGAAAGGCTTGCACAATGAAATTCTCAAATTGACACTAAACACATAGAAATTCAAACCAACAGTAAATCCATTGTCATGGGAATTGTTCTAAGAGAGATTGCATGAAATATTAAGTAGCATTCATGTGGAACAATTTGTAATAATCCAAAGAGGAAAAATAAAAGATGAGAATTGTTCCACATGAATCCATGTAGAGGGATGTGTGTATATGTTTGCTAAGTTAATTAGTTGTTACAGTTTTAAGTCTTGGAGAAAACTATGTTGGCAACAATAATTATGAACAACTTGCATAATGAAACTCTCAAATTGACATTAAACACATAGTAATTCAAACCAACAATAAATCCATTGTCATAGGAATTGTACTAAGAGACTTTGCATGCAATATTAAATAAACATCCATGTGGATGTTCTAAGGTTTGTATTACTCTCTTTTTAGTTAGCTCTTAATGTAAGAAATAGGATTATACCCATCCATATCTAATTTAGCTAAATTAGTTATAGCCTTGTTGATACCATAGTTTCCATGAAATGGTTGTATAAAATAAGCATGTATGTCAAACTAAATTCCAAGTATTATGGATAAATCCAATGTCCTAGGGATTGTCTTAAGAGAGCTTGCATGAAGTCTTAAGTCAACATTCGGGGTTTTCTCCAAGTGATTCTTAATTTCCTTTGATGTCCTTTTAGTGTAAAACTTCAATTAGAGAGCAATGAGCTTCGCTTAAATTGAAATGCCTTTAGAAACCCCTGAACATGAGTTAAAGCATTGATGTGGACCACTTTGTAATAAATCCAAATAGGAAAAAGAAAAAATGAGAATTGTTCCACGTGAATCCATGCAAAGGGATGTGTGTATCTATTTGTTATGTTAATGAGTTGTTCCAATTTTAATTGCTAGAGAAAACTATGTTGGAAACAACAATTATGAACAACTTGAATAATGAAACTCTCAAATTGACACTAAACACATAGCAATTCAAACCATCATTAAATCCATTGTCATAGGAATTGTTCTAAGAGAGTTCACATGAAGTCTTAAGTAGCATTCATGTGGAACAATTTGTAATAGATCCAAAGAAGAAAAATAAAAAATGAGAATTGTTCCACATTAATACATGCAGAGGGATGTGTGTATCTGTCTGCTATGTTAATAAGTTGTTCCGGTTTTAATTATCGGAGAAAACTATGTTGAAAACAACAATTATGAACATCTTGCGCAATCAAACTCTCAAATTGAGGCTAAACACATAGCATCAAACCAGCAATAAATCCATTGTCATAGGAATCGTCCTAAGAGAGTTTGCATGAAATCTTAAGTCAACATCAATGTGGGTGCTTTAAGGTTTGTATTACTCTCTCTTTAGTTAGCTCTCAATGTAAGAAATAGGATTATACCCATCCATATCTAATTTAGGTAAATTAGCTATAGCCTTGTTGATACCATAGTTGCCATGAAATGGTTGTAAAAATAAGCATGCATGTCAAACTAAATTGCAAGTATTATGGATAAATCCATTGTCTTAGGAATTGTCCCAAGAGAGTTTGCATGAAGTATTAAGTCAACATCCATGTGGATGATCTAACGTTCTCATTACTCTCTCTTTGGTTAGCTCTCAATGTAAGAAATGTGATTATACCCATCCATGTCGAATTTAGGTCAATTAGCTATAGCCTTGTTGATACCATAGTTTCCATGAAATGGTGGTATAAACTAAGCATGTATGTCGAGCTAAGTTGCAAGTATTATGGGTGAAAGGTTTGGAAAGCACACTAGAGACACATGTTAACATGAAATTTTTTGGGTAGACTACATTGATAATGGTAGGGTCTTTATTGTCAGACCTTATAAATTCTAGAAAAAAAAAATTTGAGACTTCTGAGGGTATTAAGTGTCGTGCGAACCTCTTCACATCTTCTTTCCCAGTCCCTTGGGAAGAGCCCTAATGATGTTGCAATACATCTTATTGCAGTTGAGTTTTATTTACCAAGGGCAATTGATACCCTAAGTTGCTCAAAACTTCTACCAAGTTGAAGTTGTCTTTGTTTGGATTTAGAAAATCCAATAAACTTTGCATGTATTTACAGTCTCCTTGTGTTGAGTGTGGTACTTCTATGCAATAGAAGCTTCCTTACTACTACATTTGTGTGAGCAGTAAAACGATCATGATATTGATGGAGGTACAAAGGGCCATTCAAGGATTCACTCCCCATTGCAAGAATTCCAATTACATTGATGGTAAATAGTGTGGTAGTAAAACTGTTATACTCTAAGCAGATAGCTGGTATTCCTCTTAATGTAGTTAAGGAAAAGAAAATGGTATCCTCCAATAAGTATTTTCAGTGCTTCATCATATCGTAACTAAACTAATTCTTTAATATAGTAAGTTAGTAAACGAAGACCTTACCTGAGATTTAGCTTGCTTACTTTAGTTTTATTACCTCTCTTACAAGAAGAACGAGTCTCTTTTTCAAGAATTAAAGTTTATGGCTTTGAGCTATGCATCCTTAGAAATACTGACAAGTAAAAATGTGGGCTCCAAGAAGATTTGAAATCTTGATCATCCTTCGGCCTTTGTGTCTGAGTATTTTCTTCAGGTTTTGCTTGGATCGGATTTTGTCGGAGTAATTGAGCAGATCTGGCTCGTCTTTGGGTGGTTTATGCAGGATAGCCTGCGTGTCTCCCTTTGCCACCGTCTGTATCTGTTTCAGATCTGCTATCTCGCGTAGTTCGGTGGGTGCTTTATTGCCCTGCTTCTTGTAGTTGGTTGAGCGCCTGGTTTTCTAAGGCTAGGTTTGTATTACTTCCTTTGCTAATTTTTTTATCTCCCGGGATTAGTTCTTTTTCTTTATGTGAGCTTTCTCCTGAGATGGCCTCTGGAGGGGGTTCCCCCCTCCCCATCTTCCTGAGATCGAAGCATTTAAATGTCTCATAGCTTCTTGTGGGAAGAGGAAGGGAAATCCATTGGCCCAGACCTTTGTGAAAAAAAAAGAAATCCATTTTGTTGATCTCCCATCAGCACGTCCTTGCCAGGCCACCTTGAATTTAGTTGAGCGTGGGCTAATTGGTCAATTTATAGGATTATGGCCATCCTCGAAGGCTACTGATGGATGGGTTTTATGAAACTGGAGGCCTCTAGTTTATGAAGGAATCCGCGACCATCTGGTTGGAAGAGGCTATTTCGTTTTTTTTTATTATTCAATGTCGACCAAGACCTTATCTTTCGAAATGGTCCTTATTTTATGGGTCCCCAGGGACTCTATATGAATAAATGGACCCCTTCTTCGACCCTACCCAAGATGTCCCTTCAGTTGTTCCTGTTTGGGTTAGGTTGCCCCATCTTCCTCTTCACTGTTGGAATTTAGAATTATTGGAAACCATTGGGAATAAGCTCGGCAAATACATAGACAAGGCAGAAAAGAAAGATCAATACTCGCGTGCTCGAATCTGTGTGGAAGTGGATTTAGTGATCAGGTTTTCAGAGGCAATTAAGTTAAACATTGCTGATTGATCTTATGTTCAGGAGCTTGGCTATGAACAACTTCCGTTTAAGTGTCATCACTGTCATGGCTATGGCCATTTCGCCCATAATTGCAAGAAGAAATCAGAGGTAGAGATGGGAAAAGATAACACAAACCAATGGACTCAAGTTTAGAAAGCAGGCCCAGCTAAACAGGTGAAAGGCAAAGGAGGCAACGTTGGGAATGGTGCTCTTCCTAGTGAGGAAAAATCTTCAAATAATTAGTCTGAAGGAAATGTTACTTCAACTTCAAACCCTTTCTTGGTCTTAAGTCCTCCTGAGGATCTGAACACTCCTATTCTTGAAGAATGTGAGCTGCAGCAATCAGAAGTTCATAAGAATGAGGATGAACTAAATCGAGGGCCTCATGAAACTGATCATGTCCCCTTGGAATCTCCTCAAGTTGATGTTAGTCTGTAGGATAAATCCCCTATAGCAACTTCCTCCTCTCATTCTTATGCAGAAGCTTTAAAGAAAAAAGCGGTAGACTCCTCTAGTTCCTCGGATGATGATGATAAATTCACTAAAAAGGCAGGAAGAAAATCTAAAAAGGATATCAAAGAAGAAGAAGCTGAGAGGCTTAAGATGCAAGGCCGCCAAGCGACAATTGAAATGTCATATGGAAGAAGCAAGCAAAATCGACCCTTAAAGGGAGGTACAACTCCCTTTACCACAAATAAATAATGTTGATCATCTCTTGGAACTGTAGGGGGTTGGGGAATCCAGCAAAGGCTGAGGCGGTCAAAATCTTCTGAAAATGGAACCAGCTGACATCCTCCTACTCCAAGAAACCAAGATAGAAGAGGTAACTCTTTTATCCATTAACAGACTTAAATGGAAAAAGAACACAGGTTTAGTTGTAAGTGCAAGGGGTACCTCAAGAGCTTTAGTTGCCTTATGGTCTGATGATAAATTTATTCTTAACTCTTCGTATGTTACTCAACGCTGGATCTTGATTGAGTTACAACATATATCTAGTAATATTGTTTTTTCTCTCTTCAATGTCAACGTCCCAGTTTATTTTCTTAAGAAAAAAATCTTGCTAGAAATCTCTATCATAATTTTTGGAGTTCCATTCTCCCATAAACACAATAGTGGCAGGGGATTTAAATATCATTTTGGACCCAAAGGAGAAACGCAGTGGTGTTCGGGGCAAGGATCCTTTCCAGGAGGTCGTGGACTCCTTGATTCAAGATAGTGATCTTCTATATTTTAAACCCAAGAAAGGCCACTTTACTTGGACCAACAACAGAGTGGGGGAAGCTCGTATCTCTACTCATTTGGACAGGATTTTAGTTCAAAGCAAGTTATTGGATGGAAATGTTCTAATTTCCTCCAAAATTTTACCAAAGCTTAAGTCTGACCACCACCGAATATCATTGTTGATGGAAAAAGGAGGAAACCTTGGGCCTGTCCCGTTCCGGTTCAATCCTCTTTGGATTGAGAGGGAGGGATTCTGGGATATAATTTCTCAAGTGTGGTCTCAGTATGTCATGGGCTCACCCAGCTTCTTCTCAGAACAAAAACTTAAAATCACCAAATCTTCCTTGAAAAAATGGATTAAAATTCCTCTCTCTAATCCAACGAGTAGTAGAGTTCAATCGATGCAGGATTTAGGGGAGATTCAATTGAATATGAAGAATTTTGTTGCTTCCAAAATGCACCTGGTTATTGACCAAGCCGCGCAAGCTAAGTCCTCTCTATCCTTTCGTTAGGAGGAAGATCATCTACGGCTCAAATCCTTTAGTCTTTGGCTGCTAGCTGGGGACAAATATTTTTCATTTTTCCATTGATAGTGTAGATCCAGATTGTCTCGTAACCATATTTCAAAACTATGTAGTAGTGAAGGAGAAGCTATCAAAGGTCAATTGCACATAAAACAAGCTGCTTTTTTACAATTCTAGAGTTTATTTCATGAGGATGGAATCTCAGATGAAATTGTGGCTGCTGATTTTTTATCCAATATTCCTTCTTTGGTCAGCCAGGAGGACAATATTGGGCTTTTGAAACCATTCACCGAAAAATAAATTGTTGATGTCATTTGGGCTATGGATCTGGACAAAGCTCCCGGTCCTGATGGCTTCTCCATCCATTTATTCAGATATTAATAGATCTTCATTAAACTTGACCTTCTCTGTATGATCTTAGCCTTCCTTAAAAAAGCCAAAGTAGGAGGGAGCACAAATTGAACCTTCCTAGCTTTGATTCCAAAGGATGTTAACCCAACTTCTTTTGATAGATTTCATCCCATTTCGCTCTGTAATTCCTCTTATAAAATCATGTCCAAGCTCTTAGATAATATATTGAAACCTCTGTTAGGATCATTAATCTCTCCTCTCTAGGAGGGTTTTGTTAAAGGAAGACAGTTGTTAGATAACGTGATCCAGGTTCAAGAAGATCTTCATTCCAGCTCTCAAAGGAAGGAGAAAGGCATGCTCGTCAAATTAAACATGAAAAACGCCTTTGATCGGGTCAATCTTTCCTTTCTCTACCAAGTTCTCAAAGCTTTTGGATTTAGTGTAGATTTTGTTTCCTTGATCAAAGCGTGTATAGATAGGCCTTGGATTACGCCTCTTGTCAATGGCAGGCCAACATATTTCTTTCAAGCTTCAAGAGGTCTTCGACAAGGGTGTCCCTTGTCTCCTTTTCTATATATTTTGATGGCAGTATCTTTAAGCAGAAATCTTTCAGCTGAATTGGCTATAGGTTCTCTCCTGGGCATCAAGATTGCCAACGGTGTGAATCCTATTAATCACGCCCTTTTTGCGGATGATTCTCTCCTATTGGGAGGAGCGTCCCTTTCCATTGTTAGGGATTTCAATGGAATTTTACTGAACTTTTGTCTAATTTCAAGAGCTTTGATAAACAAGAACAAGAGTGTTGTCTATGGATGGAATGTTGACCAAAGATCTTTCCTTAGAATTTCTCATTTCTTGGGATTTCTTGGTTTTTCTAAGTGGGAAAAGATCACTTATTTGGGCCTTCCTTTAACTTTGGGTCCTAATCCTTCATTGCTATGGTTGGAAGTGATTTGTAAATTAAAAGCAAAAATTGTTTCCTAGGGAGGCCAATGGTTGACTAAGGCTGGTAAATTGATTCTAATTAAGGTTGTCCTATCATCCCTTCCCATCTTCTAGTTCTCCCTGCTTCTTTCCCCTAAGTTCATCTCAGCTCAGATCTCCAAACTCCGTAGAGATTTTCTTTGGGAGGGTGGCAAAGGAAATCAGAAAAAGATGCACTTGGTAAATTGGGATATTCCCAAAAGACCCATTCTGGAGGGTGGTTTGCAAATTAGAGATCCTAAACTGACAAATTTAGGGTTTGGAAGCTCATCTGGCAGTTGTATTCAAACAAAAATCAGCTGGTAAGCCTGATCTTTTGGCGGAAATATCCAAAGGGTGGTTCTCTAAGAAACTTAAAATCTTCTAACATCCCTTTGGGCCTTCCAATTTGAAATTTGTGTAGAAGAGGAATTGATAAATTTCAATCTCAACTTTATGGAGTCCCTGGAAATGGGAAAATTATCTTTCTATGGGATGATAAAATATTAGATAATCCTCCTTTGTCCACAATCAATTCTCTAAATGAGATTAAGACTTGGTTAACTAACAAAGGTCTTCTTCGACTGGCGGATATTTTTTCTTAGGACAGTGCTAGGAATTGGGTGGACTGGTCTTTCCCCGAGCTCCCAGAGTAGCTTCTACATCAACAGGATTTGCTTATTTTATCTCTATCGGGATTAGCACCTGTTAATTGTTTCTCTAAATATGTATGGGGATGGGGCCCCTCTAGAAATTATTCAACATCACAAGGCTTCTCTGAATTGCAAGCTCCCCATGCCTCTAGCTTATCTCCTGACCTTTGGAAACTTGTCTAGTCTTCCTATTGTCTTCCCAAGGTGAAATTTTTCAACTGGTTGCTTGTGCATAAAAGGGTATTGACAGGAAAAAATCTGTGCAAACATGGTCTCTATGGTCCATTTCAATGATGCCTTTGCAATGATGTCGTTGAATCATCTAATCATATTTTTATTAACTGTGAGTTCTCTCAATTAGTGTGGAAATTGGTTCTCAATGGATTTTCTGATACTCCCTCTCAGATTTCTATTGCTCCTTTATTCACCTCCTAGAGTGATCAGATCCCCTTCTGGAAAGAATGGTTTCCTATTTCTAATGTTAAAAAATCTGTTTGGAAAAACGTTTGGCAATCTATTTTGAAATGTGTCCTCTGGAAATTGTGGCTAGCTCGCAATGATAACCTTTTCATCCGTGTGTCGACTACTCCCCAGTACGTCGCTGTAGAAATTAAATCTCAAGTTGTCGAATGTGTTAACTCCATGGTCCCTTCTTTATCGTTGTCGGGTGAAGTAATCACGTGGATGGGCAAGAGCTTGATGGGATATTCTAAAAAAAATCAATCTCGAAACCTGTGAGTCCTCCAATTTGGAGATTACGCTGTAGTGAGCTTGAATTCTTAGTGTGGTGGGTGAAGTCTCCTTCGACTTCCATTTTTTTGATGGGGCGTCCAAGGGTAATCCTGGGATTGCCAGAGAAGGGGGTCTGATTATCTCACCAGATAGACTATTTGAGTTTGCTTCAGTTAGGGGTTAGGAATAATGTCGAACAATCAGGCAGAAAGTTATAATCTTCTCAAGGCATGCCAAATAGAAATCTAGAGCGGGTATAAATCAATCCAAATCTTTGGAGATTCAGAATTGGTGATCAATCTGCTAATTTCAGAAAGGCTCTTCAATAACTCAGCCTTGAATAAAATTCTGCAAAGAATCCAAATTTCCTTTAAAAACTTTGAACAGGTCGCCTTCTTTCATATTCTTCAGGACTTAAACAAGCGTGCAGATTTCTTGGCTAATAATGCTTGCATTCTGGCTCAAGGCATGATCAGTCTTAATGGAGAACTTAGCACATTTCAACCTATCCCTTAATCTGAGATCTCTTTGTAAGTAGCGAGTATGTTATTGTAAGAATCTTCTTCATTCTTTGAAGGTTTCATTGTATAAATTATGTCATGAGTGTAATTGGTTGATTTAGCAATAGCTATATCAGACCTGTATTTTTCATTAAAAAAAAATTATCCATTTTTGTTGAAAAAAAAATAACTGACAAGCATTAAAGCCTATGTATTTTAGCTAACACATCCCTTGCAAAGGATTTCATCTCACATGTGCTCTACTAAGGCTTTCAGCTATGCATTCTTTTAAATACTGACAATTTCAAAATCTATAACCTTGGTTAACTTTCTTTTTCACAACAGAAGGAATGTGTGTCATGATTTATGGAAGGTTCGGGACCTTTTTCATCTTCACAACAGAGGGAATGTACCATAACTTACGGAACCTATGGAACCTTCTATCCATGTCTAAATTTTTGGGGCAGATCCATATCTGATCCGACACTCTGTGGATACAATCCCTAGGGTGTGGGGATCTTATAAGTATTTTGAGTGTTTCATCCCATAGTAAGTAAACAAATTCTTTTACAGAGTAAGCCATAATAACAAACTCTATAAAATAATGGGGAGTGCTTCATCCTATAGTAAGTAAACCATTTATTTTGTAGAGTAATCCACAATAACAAACTTTGTAAAAGAATGGGGATTGTTTTACCCAAACTATATGTAAAAATGCAATGCACAAATGAGGATTGATTTCTCATAGTTTGCTATGCTTTGAATAGTTTAAGTAAGTGGAAAAACAATCAATCCACACAAACCAATTCTACTATTGTCACAATAAATGCAACGATGTTGGAGTGTCACTTTGTGATGACCTTATTCACATGGTTCTGGTTCATGTTTGGATTTGAATTCATTGAAAATGAAATTTGGATTGTATATGACGCCTTCTCATGGGAGGAGATTCCCTGCAGGTGGCTAGGAAAATTAATTTTGTATACAAATACTTGAATTTGTCGTTGTTCAAGCTAACTAAAAGCGCATGGTTGACCACAACAGCTGTAATTTGATGTAATTTAATATATATGAGTCGACAGGTTTCACTTTTCAGAGAGTCAAAAGGGGTCATTTTAAAATATCTCCATCAATATTTTAAAGGGTTGGGTCTTACTGGTACTGGAGTGATTTATGAATAAGCTTAAATGTTAGAAATGAGCTGGATAGGTAGGATTTAAGATGGTTTAACCATGTCTAATGTATGTTATGACATGAGACTCAAATTATGAACAACTTGAACAATGAAACCCTCAAATTGATACTAAACACATAGTAATTCAAACCAGCAATAAATTCACTGTAAAAAATGAGGTGGACATGTAGGCTTCCATGTCCCATGTCTGTTATTTGAGGAGACTTTGTTAAGCCAATTGAGAACAACAATTATGAAAAACTTGCACGATAACACCCCAAAATTGACACTCAACATATAGCAATTACAACCAACAATAAATCCACTGTCAAATACCTGCAAGATAATCTATTTTTGTTTTAATACGATTAAAGGAATTGTATAAATTACATTCGTGGACAAAAAATAAACGACTCAAACCAAAAATTCCAAGGAATAAATTTCCCATTGAAAATTTTAGAGAAGAGGAAAATTTAAAGGCATCGAAAGTATATGAAGATGATCAAATGGTACTTTGTGCTTATTAGACACGTATTCTCATCGTGGCTTGTGATTTTTGCACAAAGTACCAAAATTCCTTCCAATGAATGAGGCCAACCTTTCAATATGAAAATTATGGTAAGAATTTGATTCAGGGGAATTTCCCCGCATTCAAATTAGATTCATACAAAAAACCCTACTCCAACTAACCCTTGAGGCTAACTCTTGGGTGATCAGTTTGGTACTGAACCAAGAATCAATGTCAACTTGGATTTGGACTCAATCTAGTTGATACTCAACTAAACCAAATGGGTCAATGATGTCTCTTGGTAGTAGAGCTTGATGTCTCTTGTAAGTGCATAGGAGGCAATAGCAACAACTATGGTGGTTCACTCTTCTTGGCCATGGGTTTATGAGATATGAGGAGAGTGGATGGTGAATGTCAAATGAAACATTACAGAGACATGATGTACTTGGGAAATGAAACAACTCGATGCTTCAAGCATAATTTTCTCAAGCATGCATTGCTTATAATTTTGGATTTAATCAATGTAAATATGCATACAATTATAAGATATTGTTTAGGAATGCCTACCTTTGTTTGTATTTTCATGTTTTCAGCAATGGCCTTAGTAATGACCTTATTCAACTGCCTTTCAAAACACCAACTTTATCTTTAATTTGATTGACAGTTTACTAAATTGCTTTTTTCTCAATATCTCATGATAGTTTACAACTTGAATCTCATTCATACTGGTACAAATATTTTTTATTCAATTGATGACAACCTTGTTTCTTTGATTTTAGAAACAAATGCGGTGGCTGGTAGACAGAGGATGAACATAGATAAATGTCATAAGATCCAATCTGAATAGGGCCTACAGCCGGGAATATTCAAGTGACACAAATATGTTATTATTTGTTTCCACATTTCTTTAACTTTCTAGTTACCTTACATTTTTTTCTGGGTCCCCCAAGGGTAGCAATTCAGAAGAGGCTTGAAACTTGTGAAGAATGAAAGGTGAAGGAATGGAAGGTGAAACTATTGTTGCTTATATTTTTTACAACAAACAATTTATTGTTAACTTGTCTCTAATGTTTCTTCACCTGTGTGATGTCCTCTTGATAACATTATCACACATTTTTGATCCAATATGAACAAAAGTGTAATGAAGTAATGAAATGGACACAAAAATCCAAAGTGTAATGAAATGGAAATGAGATACTCATAAGTAATGCTTTGTGGACAAGATCAATTTCTTAGAAGTAATGAAATGGACAATATTGTATGATAACAAGATATTTTTACAAGATCCAATCTTTTGTTCAATAAATTGTGCCCATATTATATTTAGAAACAAACAAACAATTCCAAACATGTAGCACCACACACAAAAACCAAAATATCCATGTCCTCCTCTATAAATAAGGTGAATAACTCCCTCATATTTCATGAGTTAAAATCACCTTATTGAACTCAATCCACTAATGACAATGGTATGCACACAAAATGATTTGCATTTATAGAAGATTAAAACCCCGACGAGGCTCCAAAACTTCTACGGCCTTGATTTCATGGGGCATGCTAACAACATGGTCCCATGGTATTGAAAGCTAACCCTAACTAAATGAAGTCACTATCTTCGGCGTTTTCACAAAAATAAGGGGCATATATTATATCATATAGAAAGCAATCATAATAATCGAAAGAAACCTGACAGAGAGGCAATTAGTGCCAGAGAAGAAACATAAAATTGGGATAAATGTCAAAAATAAGGACTCTTACATGAGAAAACCCCGCTAACTACTTAACCAAGGCACCAAAGAAGAAATCCCACAACAAAGAACAACATTGCTATTTCAAAGTTTCATTCATCTAAGAATGGCATAAAGAAATAAATGAATCAAAACCTTTGTTTAAAACTCTAGACTAAAACCCTAGCACAAACCCATAGTGCAGCTAAAAAATGGGGGAAATCATATCTTCAACCTCGTCAATAGCAGAAGGAAGTGCATGGGTATTTTTATTAAAGAAGAAAGAAAAGTGTACTTTGTTTAAAGAAGGAAACCACTACACGACGTTGTGAGAGATAAAACGGGAGGTGGAATGACGATCCCTGAGAACCAGATATTGCTGCTCATTCTATTATTAGCTTCAGCCCTGGTAGTGTCCAAAAAATACTTTTAAATGCAATATTTCCCTCATTTGTTAAACGGAACCAATTTGGAATGCTTCTGGTCATTTGTCTCTAAGGTTTCGCTTGCTTAAGACCATAATAGGGAATGGACCCAATTTCAAGTGCTTCTAGTCATTTGTCTTAAGGGTTTCTCCTGTTCAAGCCCAGGAATAATCGTAGGAATGGCAACTCCTGAAACCCGCAGAGGATGGAAGGGTGAATTGAAAGGCTTGATAGGAGTCGCACCTGCATGGGAAGAAGGATATAGGGGAAGTGTGAAGAAGGATTGAGTATTTACAATACACATGCCACATCACAGGAGACGTGTCCCAATTCCATTCACACACATGTCCTAACCCCATTCACCAGACCGAAGAGGAATCTTTGAGACTTCATCTCTATTGTTTAACGCCTCCAACGTAATATATTTTATTTAAAAATACACATAAATAAAAAAATATTTCAACTTTATTGTTGTTTATATATATTAAGCACATATTTACGCCAAAGGAATTTTTACTCCAAAGGTGAGTTTGTGGGACACTATTCCCAAAATTGTCATCTCTTTATCCAACCATAGTGTGCCACCGGTTTGACTCATTTTCATCGTTTCTATATCTTGTCAATCATTTTTTTGTTTGTCCAAGCGGCTGCGTACAACTTGTCATTCGTTGTCACTTACGTAAGAACCCTTGTACTGTCCACTGGAAAATCAATATCATCGTCTTTAGTGACCTGTTGAAGTCCACTTAGAGCTAAGTTGGTTGTAATCTTTGATATGCTTTGAGGTAGTAGTGAATCTTCCTAATTGATATTCTACTGCTCTGTGGTGAGAATAGATCTCTTTCTAATGGAAACTACAGTGCAGGAGTTAAAATTATTTTCTAGTCAATTTTTATTGACTAGAATTGTGTGAGAATGGGTGAAGACAAGCTTTGCAACCTCATTTTGTACTTTACTACCAAGAGTATGATTTGGATGTCCATAATGTAATTTTGTCTAGAGCAAGAGTTTATTTTTTAGTTTGAAAAAACAATATGAGATAGTGAATCCAGTCATGAAAATCACTCTAATATTGAATATGAAACTCTACAATTTCATAATTCTCATTTGAACAATTTGAACAACTCCATTGATAACAACATGTTCCAAAAATTGGTGTGTTCCCATCAAACAATATGTAAACATTTATGGTGAGGCAAACCATCCTTCCTCGTCCACGTTCATGTGGTTGTGTGCCCCCGATAATGGGAATACTCTTAATATTTTTACTCCTCGCTCACGTTTAATAAACAATAACATGTTCTAAAAGTCAGATTAAAAAATCCGCTTTAATCCAATCAAATCCTTCCCTCGATCTCTCGCATCAATTAAAACTTTATTCATGCTTTCATTGCAAGCAGGGAATCCAAGCAATGTTCAGTTTCAGAGAACAGTTTATTAGTGACTAGAGAAAGGGCTCCGAATGGAAGATTGAGATAAAGGAATTGTGATTGCACATGAGCCGGTTGGATTGAAGTTGAGAAATTCCAAAGTCATGGGATGATATATGTGTGACAAATTAAAGTAGATATTATTTTTAGTGTTATTTGTGAGTATGCTCTTTAAAGAGTATCACATTGTTTATAACTAGCAACAACCGTATTATTAAGATTAATATGTTCGAAATACGTCGAGAGGAATATAATTGACAGATTGATTATGTTTTTTTGTCATAAAGAATGTGTCCATTACTTGTATCTAATAGTTAACATAATATAACAACCACTTGATTTATGGTCGTTAAGCTCATAGTTGAAGTTAAGCTCGAAGTTGTATCATCATTGGAGTTAAGTTGATAGTTGTATCGAATAGTTAATTTAAAAGTTAATATAAAGGTATTGTAGTTGATATAACAACTCCGAGTTATCTTGTCTCTTGGCCTCCAAATGGAGTTAGACTGAGCCTTATGCACATTAACTCGACTCCTAAGTGTAAGATGGAGTTCAACTATCACATGAGCTGCACATTACCTAACTGATTATGCTCGGTGCATGATTTCACTACAATGAAGGTCGACTTCTCAGGCTAAGAGATGGAGTTCAGCTAAATTTAATTTAATAGTTGTATCACTATTGGAATAATCTAATAGTTATCCAATATAACGGCCATTAGAGTTGAAGTTAAGCTAATAGTTGAAGAATCATTGGAGTTAAGCTAATAGTTAATCTAATATTTATCCAATATAACCTTGATTAGAGTTGAAGTTAAGCTAATAATTGTAGAATCATTGGAGTTGAGCTAATAGTTGTAACCAATAGTTAATTTAAAAGTTAATATATTGACAATTGCAATTCAAATAAAAATCATTATTGGAGTTGAAGTTAAGCAAATAGTTGTATCATCAATGGAGTTAAGCTAATAGTTGTATCTAATAATTGAATAGTTGAAGCTGAAGTTTAGTTTTTCCAACTATCACTAACTATACTTATCAGATGTTAACTAAGCTATTTTTTATTTTTTTGAAATTGTTAATTATGAATTTTGGACAACGCCCATAGAATCAATCTGGATAGTACACTTGTCTCATTCTCATTTGTTGATGAAAAGTCATCGATGGTAGTCCACCCCAAGATTCTAAGATATATACAACTAGCAACAACCATATTAATAAGATTAATATGTTTGGAATACACCGACAGGTATATATTTGATAGATTGATAATGTTTTTTTTTGGTAACAAAAGTGTCAAATATACGCCTGTCGATGTATTACTAACATTTTAATCTTATTAATATAGTTGTTGCTAGTTTGTAAAGCCTGAAATTACATGGAAAATCCATCCAAAGTGACCGTTGACTCATTTTATACCAAATAAAATATTTAATTACATAACCCCGCCAAATACCAAAAGGATTCTTATTAAAAATAATAAAGAGGCATTTTACAATTTTTCTAAGATCAATAATTTACAAATTCCAAAATAAACAAACTAGATTGGGCATTTCGTGAATGTCGTGAATGTTTGATTAAGATCCCTATTGCACGATTATTTCACATTGCACAATTATTTCACAGTTTGGAAGGATGGTAATCTCTGTCGAAATCAACCTTAGGTTATCACACTTGCTAGAATCGAAATACCTTAGATCTCGCTAAAATCAAAATAGCTCTGATTTTTAAACTTTACTATTTGAGAGGGAAATGATTTGAACTTCGTACAATGACTTAAGTTTAAAAACTGAAGGGAAGAGAGATTGCATATGCATTCATCCACGTTTTCAATTTCAGTCCAACTCAAATTTAGAAATTTGAGTTGTCTCAGTTCCCATAATGACAATGGCAATGACTTCATTTGTGTATCGCCTAGATCCTACATCCGCAGAGAAGTGAGGCCGCATAGAAATGCTTCTAGAATTTCTTTCAGTTCCAGTTTTCCCAATAATAGAGTCACCAAGTTTTGACATCCCAATTCCATTACGGGGAGAAACCTAATATTACTACCCAGAATTTGTAATCTCTTGCAGTCATGAATCCCCGTGTCAGGAAATTGTTGAAAGATTTGGCCTGCCCTAAACACGCATTTCCTAACATAAGTTTCACCATTGTATATTGCCATATCGTGCATAGCATCATGAACTACAATCACATTTTCTATAGGTTACACTTGGAATAAGTACCAATTTTCAAGAAACTGAACACAACTGTTCCCGACGTCTTTGGTCGTCACGAGGCCTTTTGCCATCCACATTTGCACAAGTGGATTTACCGTAAATGCAGTAGCTTGAGGAAACATGGCATAATACAGAAAATAGTTTTTAAAAATAGAAACGGGCAAACAATCGTAGCTCCGTCTCAATCGCTGAAACAAATCTCAATCGATGCTAGGATGATCAACAATTGGGTCAATGAAATTCAGACTCTTTTGCATTTTCCTTAGAGCAAGCTTCAACTCATCTTCATTGCTCTTACCAATCATGGATTAGGCTATTGCATTTATGGCGAGGGGCAAACCTTTACACTCGCCGAAGACTTGTCTGGCAATACACTCTATCTTCTTAGGAACATGACCCCCTTCGGCCTCTTTGAAAGCCACTTTGGAAAAAAAATCCCATCCTTCGTTTGTGGAAAAAGGTTCTATTTTCATGGGCTCTTTCGGCTTCATTTCTTCAATCAGATCTCTATTGTGAGTAGAGAATATGACTTTGCTCGCTCGGTCATCATTAATACATTGCCCAATTTTTCCAGATCGAATGATTTCCACATGTCATCTAAAACCGGGAAAATATTCTTGGCCCTCATATATGCAAACAATTTTATCATTAGCTTGTCAACATCTGTTTCAGCCAGCTCTAAATTGATTTCAGAAGCAATGGCACCCTTCAACTTCAATATTGGAAATCGAGCAACAGTAACCCAAATGACAGCATCAAAAGTGTCACTAACCTCTTTGTGGGTATCGTAGATTTTCCTAACCAAAGTTGTTTTTCCAACACCATCGGTGCCATATACACCGATCGTCTGAACTCGAGAAAATTCTCGATCTGCATCTCTGTTTGTCATGGTGTGAAGGAGGCAATCAATTGAGCATTGCAAAACACTGAAAAATCGGTGTGTAGTTCATTAAAGACTCCATTGAAATTTGTCTTCCACTTTCTGATTTGTCTCGAGAGTGTGAGCTTAGAAAGATTAGGTGCCTAAGGTGTTCTAGGTCATCAGAGTTTGGGTTCTCTTTTATGACCTTTGCGTAGCAGAGAGAGGATTCCAATTCCAAAATTGAGATGACAATACCAAGAAACTGTTGATGGACAACTGTATATTAGCTAGATGCACAACTACGAGATGCAGGAGTTTATTAGGAGTTTGGAGCAGTTTATTAGGAGTTCGAACGATTTAATTAGGAGTTCGACTCTTACATGATTGCACATTAGCTAGAATCCTCGATTCCATGAAGTGATTAGAGTTGAAGTTAAGCTAATAGTTGTAGAATCATTGGAGTTTAGCTAATGGTTGTAATAGTTATCCAATATAACTGTGATTAAAGTTGAAGTTAAGCTAATAGTTCTAGAATCATTGGAGTTAAGTTAATAGTTGTATCTAATAATCGATGGAGTTAAGCTCGTAGTTGTATCTAACAATCAAATAGTTGAAGATTAATTTTAATTTTTACAATTATCACTAACTGTACTTATCACATGTTAATTAAGTTATTTTTTTTTTTTTTTGAAATTATTAATTATTAATTTTGGATTGACACCCATAGAATCAATCTTAACAATACACTTGTCTCATTCTCGTTTAATCTCTGATGACACCCACATAATCAATTTGGACAATACACTTGTCTCATTCTCGTCCGTAGATGAAAAGGCATAGATGGTAGTCCACCCCAAAATTCTAAGATATATACGCCTATCGGCATAACAACCATATTAATAAGATTAATATGTTCGAATACGTTGATATATATATATATATATATATATATATATATATGTTACACATTGATAATGTTTTTCCCTAAAGAATATGTCAAATATATGTCTATATACTTATTCGATAAGCATGCGAGGTGCTTTATAGCCTAGCATGGGGGAGATATTGTAATGTAACGTTACAAAAAATAAAAAGTATTAAACTAGCAATTGTCCCAAAAAGGTGCAATAATACGTCGATAGGTTGTTGTCGGAGAGTGAAATGGTTGAAAAGGTGAAACTAAAATTGAATTGGTGTTTTGAGAAAAATATCCCAAAAAAGTGCATGGGCTAAAGCTTTTCCATGGTGTAGACTTGCTCTTCTACCTTGAGTACCATAAGAAATGAGCTACTAGTTTTGCAAAGAAGGCCAAGGAAGGGTCAACTTTAAAAATCATATTCACGGTATCACAAATAGGCTCTTGAATATTAAACATAGATGAAGTTAGCAACGAAATGAACATAGTTACCATTTTCATAACACTTATATCACCCAAAAGATATAGTGATTCAAAGAAATTATTATTCTTTTTGACCTGTTAATCATCAAGGAATTGTAACATGCAATCAACAAAAATGATTCACTACTTTTGAATGTGTTGCATATTTTTCCAACAATTTTGAAATAAATTAGCTCACGCTTCCTAGGTCATGTAATGCTTTGCCTCTTATTCCCCCAACGAAGATGAAGCAAATTCTAGTTGCTTGTGAAGAGTACATCAAGATGCATTACAAAAATTCGATGTACAAAATATTACCTTGATCTTCATGATTTCCATTCTCCCAATTTAGAAGATTCTTAACAAAACTCAAAATTGCTAAAACCAGGGTTTCTAAAACACTTTTAATAGACAAGATTGAGAAAATGTTGGGGACAAGAAATTTCTCTCTTGAGAAATGAGGCAAGGTTTAAATTATTTTTCATCTCTAGAAAACAAGTAAAAAATGATCTAGGTGTTTCACTACTCGCACTTTATTGGATAAATTTCTCAACCGATGGTTTTCTTGCTGCAAAAAACATATTCCATAAATTTGTACCATAATAAATTGAATCATACTTACTTGAGACAATGGAAATAACCTTAAGACACAACAATATATTGTCTTTCATTCCACCAAGAAATAATGGTAGGATTCTATATGATTCATAGTGGCACTTCTAATGTGAACCCCACTTGCAGCGAACATGGATGATGGTGATATATTCTCAACAACATTGTAGCAAGTCCTTTCCAAAATTGAATAAAGCACCAAAATTATATTATTTATGAATATTTTTACATTTTAAATTATATTCTTTTATCACTCTTTTTACATTTTCAAACATTAATGATTCCCAATCACATTGAATTCTAAAAATCTTAAAAACAAGATATCAACTATAATACTATAGTTTCCAAATCCTCAAACACAAGCTCAACTATTTGTCATTGTAATCATACATATATACCATGTAACTTTATAATATAAAGAAGAAGAAAAAAGTTGTTTAATTTTGTGAATAACATATTCAAAGACCTAGCCCCAAGGGTTAGCTTAATTGGTAAGACGTGCGCACACTCTCTCGGTTCGGAGAGAGGTCACAGGTTCGAGCCTTGAGTCCTTTGGGGTTAGACCTTCTGTGCGAGGATGGTCGGCGGTTTACCACCTCTACCATCCACTAATGTGGGGAAGTATTGCTGGATTTCCCGTGCATATTTCCATATTAAAAAAAAACATATTCAAAGACCAAACAAGCTCCTTAAAAGGGAAGAGGATAAAGTGTTACGCTATCCCATTTAGAACTCAAACTTGAAACCTAAGGCAATTATGTGTAAGTTTGCAAGTAGGCAATTACGTGTAAGGTTGCGAGCAAGCAGGGACAAAAACACCCGTCATCTCATTAAATTAGACTCAAAGGACAAAGGACATAACATGAGGTTTAATCTGATGATCGAGAAGAATAAAACTTAATTTAAAATAAAATCCCGTATATAAAAAGTAAAATGAAAGTACTATTGGGAAGTAATTATTAATTAATATTAAATTATAAATTATTTTAATAACATTCTTTTTGTCTAGATTTTAAACATGTAAATATATAGTAGTTTTAAATGATGTAAATTAACAAAATATTAAAATTTTCTAATCTATTTTGTAAAGTTTTTATAATTTATTTTGGTAAGTTTGAACTTTTACAAACTCAATCTTCAAAAATTTTACTCAAAGAAGTTTAAACCTCTGTCATAATAAAAGGTAGTAATGTGCAATGTCCCCATTCTCCTTGACTGAAAATGTCCCCATTCTCCTCCAACGTCTATCATAATGAATGACTTAAGAAACTAATCTCTATAAATAAGTAAATATGTCGCTAAGCATGTAGACCTCTATCAAAATGAATGATTTAAGATATTAATCTCAATAAATAAATAAACACATCACATTGAATAAAGATATTAATCTCACTAAATACGTAAACATGTCATAATGAATGATTCAATATATTAATCTCTATAAATAGGTAAACATGTCTCCTTGAATGAGCTCTCATTAAAAGTTCTAGACAAGTATAACATTTTTCTTGCCATTCAATAATCTTCATTTCAAATTTAACAAGATATTTTTTTTATTTCTTTTGTTATAGTTTACTGGGAAAAACATATTTTGATAGTTGGCAATGCAATGACAACCTCAATTGTATCCATTCCTGCCATGTAGTGAGCAATGACATTAGCAACAACAATATTTTTTTTATTTGGATTTAGATTTTTAGTCATAAACGCCTACAATCATTTTGCAATAGAATGATGTTCTTCCACTAATGTAGAGTTTAGATTTAATGGTGTAACTTCATCTGTGTGAAAAGTGGTGCATCCATTTGTGTACCATCTCCTTGACATTTTCATGGTTTAGGAAAATGGGAATCCCAATCATCTCGAAATCGCCCATTTCAATGTGGGAACACATCATTGCAATAATGATTTTACTGCACTACAAATGCAATTGACATATACTCAAAAGCCATTATGGATAAACCAAGCAACGACTTATATAATATTTTTTTTTTAACAGAAACAGTAAAAGGTGGTGGTATTAAACAGGTTGTCCACAGCCATTCATTACAAAAAAAGCCAAGACTAAGAGTTCTTGCTGTTCAAAAAACATAAAACCAAAATTGGTCCAGAGGGGAGACCAAAGAACTCCACATATAGTTTTTACATATATTCGATGAACAGTGGTAGTGTATAGCCTAACATACTGCTGATTTAGAAGTAAACAAAAAGCATAAACAGAGAAAGTCATTAAGAAGTTAGCCTGGCGGCTTCATTGGTTGTTCCACCGACTCCTCCTCCATGGGATGCACTGCAACAGGGGTTTCACGGGCCTGACTGGCTTGGTTCATGCTAACCAAACACTGAAGATCTTCCTGGATTCTATCCACTTTTCCCATCATTTCTCTGAGGTTGGATTCGGTATCATCAATCCTTGAATCATGGTTACTTATCTGATAGGAGGTATAGTTGACCACCTCACCCATATCCTTCACCTCTTGCACCAAAGCTTTGTTATCCATTATGCCTATTGCCATCATTTCATATAGGCGTCTGAGGTTTTTCTTCAGGTCTGCAATCCCTACATTCTCATTTGTTAGGTTCATATTGCCTTGCCTAGGAGAGCAAGTGTCAAGAGCTAAGCGAGAGAAACTAATAACAACATCTTCCAGATTTTGAGTCTGTGAACCATAAAACTCATCAAGAGTCGAGTGAAGAATGCTGACTTCTTGCAGGAGAGAATCCCGGTCAGCTTTGCATTTACAGGAAAGGGTACCAACGGCTCCTTCCTTCCACCCAAAACACTTGCAACCGAGAATCAAATTGTTATCAACTGCAAAAACCTCACCTTCAAGAAAACTGAGCCCGAGACCCGAATTCAAACGCCACAGAGGTCCGTCGTCAAGGGGAGAGCAATGATAGGAGAAGAAGGCAGCAAGGGTGAGCCTTTCTTTCACAAACGCCTTGTAAAAGGGAAGAGACTCCCACAGAATCTCCTGGAGAAATCCCTCTTCAACACTTGAAATCACATTCAACAATGTCCTCTTCGGCGAGAAAACATAGCGAGCAAGGATCAGACCATTGTTCCAAGGAGCTGCTGAGTGAAAATGGAGTTTGAGAGAAGCCATAGTGCGAAATAAGACAGGACCTGGAGTGTGTGAGCTGCAATGACAATAACTCAGGACAGGATTGGAGTTAATATCGTCGAGGATTGAGGAGAGCAGGAGCACACGCGGCGATGGCATGGGAGGCGGTGGAGCGAGCCAAATGTGCACTGGAGTCTTGATAAATGCCCCTTGCTTCGTGGTCATTGCCATGGTGAATGAACCTCTTATTCCATAGTTCATTGTGGAAACNGTTTGCTCAGAGAATATGATAGAATTCATAATGGGGAGAGAGCAAAGTGACAGCTTTATCATACAAACGACGACATTTTATCGAGCCAGTGATGTATCCATTGAGCATTTTATATATGACGTGTCTAGAATCGCCAAATATTGCGACCTTGTAGAGATTTGAGTTGACGAGCATCATCAATCCCTGCAGTAGGGCTGTCCATTCCGCCTCATTATTGGTCATGCCTCCAATTCCCCAAGCATAGGTTTGTTCAATTTTTCCTTCAGGATCCAAGAGGATCCCTCCTGCACCTGCCACCCCTGACAACAACTTATATAATTATAACTAGTAACCCGAGCCCTTTGGTCTCTTTGATAGAGTCCAAAAAACTTATATTTTAAGATTTTAAGGACTTTTGATCCATTGGAGAAAAAAAAATTCCACTCTATATTTATTTCATTTGGGAAAATGTAGCTAAAAAAACTTTTAATCGATCGACTTCGGTCAAATCGTGCAAAATTTGACCACTTCCTAAGGTACCTATCAATTCACTCATAAGAAAAGTTACTACTTCATTTCCATATATTTGCAGGCTCTAATTTATTTCATTTTATTCTAACATAATCTCAATCAAGAAATGACTCATTCTAAAAATGTTATTTAATCACTTAAATATCATAAATGTCTTAAATAAAAATATATTTATGCAACTCAAGATTACAATATTCTTGAACACATATCGAGCCTTAGAATTAAAAGTAGGGACATAAATAACATGATCCATATAAATACATTTTAAGGTTTCATAGATTTGTGCCCATTAATTAAAAAAAATGACAAATGTAAAAATTTGAAAGGCAAAGGCTACCAAACTTAAAACGCCTAAAACTTCGAAATGATAAAACTCCAATCATTTAGTAAACATTATTGTGCCTCCAACCTCCTTGTTCTTCTTTTCGGCCAGCTTGGAAATAAGCTTGGTCCCGACTCCGATAGGCTGTGAGGGCAGCTCACCCTCAAAAGAATTTTGTATGTGAGAAGCACGATCATAGTTACTTATTTAAAGTTTGTGGTTAAATCATTGATGGAGTAGTGGGAGCATGGTCCCGCGGCCTGCCTGACGCCTTTGTTATCAAGGAAATACATGGCGAATTTTTATTTGTTAAATGGACTACGAAAAGGAAATACATGGCGAATTTTTATTTGTTAAATGGACTACGAAATGGAACAGTGCATTACAAACCCAACCTCAGAGAGAAAAACGCCTACGGCGTAAAAAAATCATGTCGGTTTACAAAAAAATAAAGGGTAATTAGAAAATTCGTTTAGGCTCATAACATTAAAAAAATTTGAACAGTAATTGAAAAAACCATGTGGGTTTATAAAGTAAAAAAAATAAAACTTAAACTGGAATTTATAAAGAAAGAGGATCAATTTTCGTGATGTGTAAATTTTTAAAAAAGAAATTTGATCCTTAAATGATTGCTTAATAGATTGAGATTTAAAATATATCTATGTTTGTATGTAGATAAATTGATTTTTTTAATCAAAGTAAAGATTAAAGTGCTAAAAATTGCTTCAATGTTATCTCTTATTTTTAAACAATTCTTAATTTTTAAGTATTAAACTTATGACTAATAATCTCTCTATATATAATAAATTTAACAAAATTATAAAAAAATGAAAAAATATAACTAACACATTTCATTTGTTTACCTTGAACTAAGCCTCACACTAACTAATTTTTTATAGCCTCATTATATGAGTACAAACATCAAACAAGTCTTCAATTTGATTACATCTCCTATGATAAAAAAATATGCCAAAAATATGAGTGTTTTCGGGATTTTTTTCAAGAAGAAAAATTGCAGTTCCTTGGTATTCAAATTGAACCAAAGGTAACCAGAGAGGTTCCATATGCAAAGTTTTCACATATCCAGATTGAAACCTAAAAACATAATCAACAATCACTCTCAAATAAATGAGACTACATCAGATTGATAAAGATGCTGGCAAGACTCCAAAACTCTCCAAAACATGAGCAAAATAACATCAAAGCTCTCCAAACAGCTGGTAGAGAAAATAAGCTAATGAATCTAACTCTTCACTCATATATCGACATCAAATCCCATGTGAGCACATAAAGAACCCTGGTTGAGTATCGGAGGAAGGATTTGGGCACTGAAAGAAACATAATACGCCCTATGGGGACTATGCAGTAAAGTCAGAAGGACTTTCTTAAGGGCTACATAAAGTAAGCCAAAAAAACACAAATATTAAAAAAGTTGAGTGGTTCCTACCCCAATCAAAAATCCTTCGAAATATTCCTTGAAGGATAGGCATCTAGCCTTTAACATAAGAGCCCCCTTCGATAATCTGTCAGCACTCTTATTTTGCTCACGGTAGACATGTTGAAAAGATACAAAGAGGAAGGAGTTTTTGATACTGGCAATACATGCACACCAGTGCTTTAGGTTGAGAGTCGACAGTCTAGCTTTGGAGTTCGCCCAGTTAATGACCACCTGGGAGTCTCCGAAAGTATGGAGAGAAGGAAGACCCAAGCTTTCTGCCAGCGTCATAAGAGCCCAAAGTGCCAGTAGTTCTGCTCTTGTGTTCGTGCTTGCCCCGCATCCCATTTTGAACTAAAAAAAGTGGGATCTGCTGATTGAGAGTATAGCCCCTGCTCCACCTGATATATCATTCGCTGCATCGTAAAAAAAAAACTGTAGGATAAATAACAGAGGGTACCGGCCCAATGTTTCTTCGGGGCTGAGAGAAATCCGACGCGGGGTAGTTTTTGAGTTTCCCCAATATGCCTAGACAGACGAAGTCGTAACCTAGGAGAAAGTCATAAAAAATGTTGCGATTTTGGGCCAACCAAATGTTCCAGGTGAAAAATATAGGCAGGTGGAGGTCTTTTGGGATACAATCATTCAGATTTTCTGCAAAAGGCTGATGTTCCCAATGAAAAGTAAGACATGCCTTGTGAGAAAGATGATCCCTAACTCCAGTAGTGTAGGGACACATAACAAATAGATGATAAATAGTTTTAGGTCCACGTTTACATAAAGCACACATGTTAGGTCCTAACCAACCTTTTTTGAGTAGGTTGTCCCAGGTGTTAATGCAGCCTTCGATACTAAGCCAGATAATGAATTTGATCTTGGTTAGAAGTTTAATATACCAAAGTTTCTTATTGTTCCAGCCCTGATATTTCTCTAAGTATGTAGTAATGATAAGTTCGTAGGCCAACTTAGCAGAGACCTTGTCGTTTACTGAGTTATGCATCCACGACATCTTGTCATGATCTTTCGTAAGTCTAATACCGCCATGACAAAGTCCAATAGTATATAGATTCCATTCCAACTTCCACCTTCCAGTCAATTCCAAGTCCTTCGCAGTGAGCCAGTAAGAGTTTGTGTCAGACCCACCTCCCTGATTACGGGCATGACTGAGTAAAACAACACCATAATCCTGTAGATAGTCCTTCAGCTCTACTGATAATATAAAAGGTGAATTTAGGCCCACTGTGGTATCGATCCCCAATTTAATAATGTTTCCATTACCCACCCTCCATCCAAGTTTGCAACTGATCCAAAAAAGGATATGGATGAAGCCATTCCAGATGTGGTAAGTACATTGCATTGAGAAACTGTGACCACACAACCATTAGTCTAGGGAAATGCCTTTAAGATTTTTGACAACGATGATCCTGTTCCATAATCCATTACTGTTGAGCACATTCCACATGCTTTTGAGCCTGAGAAATATACTAAACCGCTCCAGGTTTTTGATATACCATCCCCCAAAATCGTAGGGTCTCGAAATGGTGTGCTAGTCCACCAGGTGAATACGTTGCTTTGTGCTATTACTTCCCCAGAGGAAGGAGAAAATACAATGCCTGAGTATATTAAGTATGGGTTTTGGTATTATTGCCAGGGCCAACCAATAAATAGGTATACCTATCAACACCGCTCTGATGAGTATAAGTCTTCCTCCGAGTGATAGGAAATGATAAGCCCAGTTTCCAATCTTCTTTTCAAAATATTTGGCGATCCATCTCTAGTCCTCCGGCCCGTATCTTGATGGTTTTAGGGTATAACCTGGATATATGAAACTTTATTCAATGGGTGTCATGCTAAAAGGCAAGATGTCCTTGATAGAACTTCTGGTCACGTCATCAATGTTATGAGTGAGGAAAGCTGACTTTTCTTCACTGATGCTCATACCCGTTGCAGAAGAAAAAAGATCAAGGTTGTACTTGAAAGCTTTCCACTCCTCCAGAGCGGATTTGCAAAAAGAATCATGTCATCAGCGAAGTGGAGGTTAGTCAAAGCCAGACTGGGAGAGAAAGACATACCCTGAATACGTCCTTGGCGCTTATAGTTCTGAATTAGCAGACCGAGGCCTTCGATAACCAGGAGAAAGAGAAGGGGTGAGAGGTGGGTGAGAGCGGGAAGCCCTTCCTGATACCCCTTGTAGCATGAAATAGACTCGAGGTTAAACCATTGACAATAACATCATAGTTGACAGATGATACACATCCCATAATCCAATTTACCGAGTCTAAAGACAAGCCCACTTGAAGCATAACAAGACGAAGCAATGTCTAGTTGACACGATCAAAGGCCTTGACCAGGTTTAACTCTAATACTAGAGCTTCCAGTCCTTTGGTCTTGATTGAGTGCAAAATTTCTTGTGTAATGCCCACAGGTTCGAGTATATGATGGCCTTTCAGGAACCCGAATTGTTGAGGGGAAATGGCTTTGTCCAAAATAGGTTTGATCTTGTTTGAGATGACTTTAGAAATCGGCTTATAGGCAATGTTGCAGAGAGATATGGACCTGTAATCCGCAAAAGTATGTCGCTTTTCCCCTTTTGGAATAAGAGTCAAGAAGGTAGAGTTCAAGGCACGGATGATTTTGCCTTCGATTCTATATTGTTCCATGGCATTAAGGAGATCCTCTCTGACGAGATCCAGGAAAAATAGAAAGAATTCGACAAGTGAGCCATCCGGGCAAGGGATTTTATCTTTTTTAAAACTGTTCAAAGCCACCTCTAATTCCTTCTGGGTGACCTCTGAGCAAAGGTTTGGAGAATCTGCAGTTGAAATGAAAGAGGGGAAAAGTCTAATGACCTCCAATTGATCAGAGATGGGGGATATACCATCATCCTGGAAAAGTGAGGAAAAGTATCTTTTTCCCAGTGAGTGGAGTTGAGAGTTGTATAAGATCAAAGAACCAGCCTCATTCTGTAAGGACCAAATAGAGTTGAAATTTCTCCTTGCCGAAGAAAAATTGTGAAAAAACATTGTGTTTGCATCTCCTTGTTCAATCCAATTTATCCTACTTTTGAGCTTCCAATGGAAGACTTCCTGAGATAAGATAGTCTCCTTTCGAAGTTTCAGGGAGATGAGTATGAGAGTTTCATCATGTGAGAAAATGCCCGAGGGACAAGAAGAGAAGAGGGCAAGGATCTCTCTATCAAGGTTGGTTAAGAGATTACGATTTTTAGAGAGATAATCTTTTCCCCAAGCTTTGACAATAGTTCGGAGGCACTTCAGTTTCATAACCAGATAGGACATAGCATCACAATCCACAGGAAGGGTGTCACCTTTCCAAGATGAGAAGACCAGATCAGAGGAACCCTCCTCATTTAACCAGGCCCTATTGAACTTAAAGGGATAGTGAAGACAAAAGGAGATATCTTCACATTCGAAATAGACCAGAAAGTGGTTGGAGATTTCAAAAGGGTGAGCCCAGGCATGATAACACGGTAAGTGAGGTAAAAGTGCAGCAAAAGTGAGGAATCTGTCAGGCCTTTTGCTGATACCCCCATCACCACTACGACCATTTCTCTAGGTAGGCCCAGGATTGGCAGGTAAAATATCAGCCAAGTTTGTATGCATTAAGAGTTGTGAGAAAAAAGATGCAAGGGGAAGATGGGATTTCCGGCCCCAAATCTTTGCATCAGACAGAGTAGAATTCAAATCACTAGCTAATAAAAAATTTGGATGGTTGAAAACTCCCCCGGCCACTGCAGTATTCCAAAAATCCTCTCGGTGGATATAGGGAGCGTAACAGTTGAGATAAGAAAAATCGACAATCGATCCCCTGAATTTTGCTTTCAACAGGATACCCCCAAATATGTGGAACGCTTTACACCTAATCACAAGAGGATTCCATCTAGTAAGAAGTCCCCCGAGTGTCCCACCAAGTCGACTCCACAAAATTCCCACCCCGGCTTGATCTTAACAAAAGAAAAAAGAGCTTGAGACGAATCACACAAGGTTTCCTTAAAGAAAATCATATCAGGATTAAGGTAAGAGAGGAGTGATTTGAGGGCTTTAGTTTTGGTAAGCCTCCAAAACCCCAAATGTACATAGAGAGGATTTTCATGACAAACCCTCACCAAAGGGTGTCATTGCTCTAAGCACTCGCGACTGAGAGTTGGAAGATCCAGCTCTGGCCACCTCTTTAATTCGAGAGGAAAGAGAAGTGTAGGATGAGTCCTCCTGGAGGGCCCTCGAGGCATTAGGTTTATTCTTGGACTTTCGGATCGTGACATTTACATGTCGTATTAAGTCCAAAGGGAGAGTGAATGGAGAGAGAGGGGATTTGTCTGAGAAGATGGATACAGATCTAATTAAGGATGGGCTGACGAAGGAGGGCTCATCCCTAGGACTAAGAGGAGAGTCTAGATAAGTCGGAAATGTAGTAGAGGGGTTGACACTAGGGGTAGTATTGGAACAAGGAGGGGTGACGGGGATGGAGCGAGAACCAGCAGGAAGAGGAGGGGAAGCAAGTGTTCTGGATTAATTAAGGGGCATGAAATCTTCAGGTGAAAAAAGTGAGGTGATCTCAAAAGAAAGAGGTAAGAGACTCGGAAGAAGACAATGAAGCTCAGAGACATCAGGAGAGATGACAAGAGAGATATGATGTGCAAAGGACAGCTCTGCAGGCTAAGGGGTCTCCTCCAAAGTGTGACTCTGAGCTATGATTTCCACATCTTCTATAAAGTGAAGTTCTCCTTTAGTAAGATCAGCAATGATAGAATGCAATACTCAATCGTACATACCTGTGATACCGACGAAGAGGGAACCTCACTAACCGTCCCCATTGTATGAGTGCACAAGGAGTGTTGCTCCTAAGAAGGTGGGTGCCCTAAAGAAGAGAGGAACACCTGCATTAAAGGTGACCTATCTCACGACAGTAGGAGCAACGAAAGGGAATATTCAGATAGTCCAGCCGCTGAGTAAAAACAATATCGTTGGTGCTATTGTCAATTTCTGCCGAAAGACCACTGAATACGTCAAGTTCGACTATAACACGGGCCGGACGCTTATCGAAAGTGTGCATGAAATCCTCCTCAAGTGCCACAAAGCGACCAAGTGTGTTTGCAATTCCAGTTAGAGTGTTTTTATTCCAGAGGGGCAGAGGTAAAGTTGGTAAAATGGCCCACATGTGGCGTTTTACCACTTTTTCCCGAGTAGGATCAAACCTCGAGTGCCATCTGCTAAGTACCAACGATCCACTATGAATAATCCACAAGATGTTTAAGATCAATGAAGCGTCAGTGTCTTCCAGAAAGACAAACACCACCCAACCGTTGGTAAGTCGGCTTATGGTCGGTACATAGTTGATTAACGGTTTCCAGTGGGTGGTGGCCCAGTCCACCTAGTCTTTTTTGTCCATGCGATAGTATTCCAGGCGCTCGACAAGAGCCCTACAACATAGTGCCCCCACTCTGTCCATCCAAACATCGCGGGGCACTCTGTCCATCCAAACATCGCGGCCGAGAATGTAGCATTTTTTCCTTCAATGGCTTTGATTACTTTGGCCCGTCTACGAAAGGAATGGGGGTTAGAGTGGGGTCTTTGGGACAAGCTCATATCCTTGGTCGATCGAGAAATTGTAACCGGAGGTGTGGTCCACAAACCCAGATCAGAGTTGCTGATACTCTCACTAGTGTAAGACTCAAGGACTGTTAAAAGGTTCAAAAGAAGACAAAAAAGTGCAAATAAAAGCTACGTACTCGAGGGTCATCTTGGCCGAGTCAGTGTAGGTCTAGAGAACCACAAACATGCAAGAAGAGGCAGGAAAGAGCTAGCCCCGAGAGTAGCCTAGGTTAGTGAAAGCCCTGGGAACCCGAGACGCGAGGTGAAGAAACAGTCACAAAACATCGTAAGTCAGGGTGTTGTCAAAAGCCCCCAATAAAAAACAACAGAACCCGAAATAAAAGGCACAATTCCAAAGCACAGTGGAGAGACAGAAGCGTTAAGAAAGAAACATAAAATAACCGAAGAACAAACAGTTACAAAGAAAACGACGTTTGAATGGAGTGCACTAAAAATATAAAAGAAAGAAAAAATAAAATAACTATTCCCACTTATTTTTACCCATGGTTGGTACTAGGTCCCCTTGTAAGGGGACTGAACTCCATGCTACAGAAAAAAGAGTGACTCATTCGACGCCATTGCTGGGGGTAAACCATACAAAACTGCTATGGAAAAAAACCTTCATGAAACTACGAGTAAGTGCATGTTCCAACAGAGACCGTCATCAAGACAGGTAAACAATGCTCGCGAAAATACAGGGTAACCACGTCAAGGATAAGGTTCTTGGAAGCCATGGCTTAGGGTTCTCGTACGTCATGGCTTAGGGTTTGTTGCAGAGCACCCGGAGTGTTTTCGAGATTGAGAGGTTCAATCTCTCACTTGAACATGTATTTGATCATTCCAATGATAAAAGTATAAAGCTCTTTTGTCTTATATATACACACAATTATTATTGTTGAGTTAAACGTTAACTTCCATTTCATATAAATGTTAAAATTAAAAAAACATAATTTTCGTACTTCTACATTTTCCACTTTGGAAAAAATCGTTCTAATTAAATTTAAAAACTAAAAGAGAGAATTAATTAACATAGTTTTGTGCTTCCACTTTTTTAAAATTTTGGAGAAATAAAAAGAAAATGTTAGAATAATTTATTTAAATTTAATTTATATTTTTTATTTAAACTTATTTTATAATAAAATTATATTTAAAATATAAAAAATGAAAAAAAACTCTATTCAATACATGATACCACATTATTATTATTTATTTTTTAATCATAAATAAATAGAATTTACAACTTTATCTATACAACATATATACTCATTACTAAATATTTTATTCACCACTAAATATGTTGTTAACGCATTGTAAATACATATTTCAATCTCATTTATCTATCTCCGTCACCCATTTTATAAAGGGAAAGAAAGGAAGGTCGGCCATAGCTAAACAAGCTAAGTTCTTGGAGACTCAAATACTAAGTTCTTTCATGCTTTGGCTTTGGGATGTAGAAATCAAAATGCTATTTGGGCTTTAGAGGATGAAGATGGACACAGTTTGGAGGATGAGGCACTTCTTAAGGAACTAGGTCAGAGACATTTTTCTCACATCTTCAGTGATGATAAACAAACCTGTACTCTAGCCCAGCTCAAAGTAGTTATGATGTACCCTTCTATGCTATCATCTGAGGAGGACAGTGGTTTCATTGAAAGTGTCTCTATGACTAAGATTGAGGGAGCTTTGAGATCCTTCAAAAAGGATAGGAGCCCAGGTCCCGATGGCTGGCCAGTTGAATTATTTATTCACTTTTTCGACCTGATGGGTAAGGATTTACTAAATGCTGTGGAATATGCTAGAAAATCGGGAAGGATTACTCCCTCACTGAACTCCACTTTCCTTGCCTTGATCCCTGAGAAGGATAAGCCTACTACCTTTCCTGACTTTAGACCAATCTCCCTGTGTAATTTGATCTATAAGCTCATATCCAAAATAATAGCTGTTAGATTAAAACCTCATCTGGATTCCCACATATCCAAGGAACAATTTGGGTTTCTCAAAAATCGTCAAATTGTCGAGCCCATAGGTATTACTCAGGAGATTCTACATATTGTCAAAACAAAAAATTCCTGTGCTTGGCATTCTTAAGTTGGATTTGGTTAAAGCCTTTGACAAAGTAAATTCGTCTTATACTAGACTAATTTTGATCCAGATCGGGATGCCTCCCATGGGAGTCAACTGGATTATGGGATGTTTAACATCAGCAAACTTTGTTGTGTTGGTTAATGGCACTCCATCCAATTTCTTTAGTGTTTCTAGAGGCATCAGACAAGTCTATCCCTTGTCTCCCCTGCTATTCATACTTGTCATTGAAGGTCTCAGTCTCTTGATTTCTGATGCCAGGGATAATGGTCTTATCAGAGGTATAAAAATATTATCAGCCCTCGCTCTTACACACCTCTTATTCGTTGATGATGTTATTCTTCTAGGAACTGGTACCTTGCATGAATGGATGGCTTTCGAAGTCATTTTAAGCACCTTCTGCAAAGCGTCTGGGATGAGCATCAGTTTGGAAAATTTGGGCTTTCTGTTTAATAATGTGGATGAAGATACCCTTCTTAGTATTGTTAGGGTTCTTCCTTACAAAATGAATACTATTTCTACAGGTTTTAAGTATCTTGGTTATTTCCTTAAACCATTGGGGTACAAGATTAATGACTGGCTATGGTCGATTCAGAATTATGAAAAAAGGATATTTCATTGGTCCCATAAATATCTCTCCCTCGGTAACAGACTGATTCTTGTTCAAGCTATGTTATCTAGCCTTCCGGTCTACTAGCTGGCCCTTGCTTCTATTCCTACCTCAGTCTTGGATAAACTCAAAAGGTTAACCTTTGCTTTTCTTTGGGGCTGCTCAGGGGTTAATCACAAGTACCATCTCAAGAATTGGATGCACCTTTCATGGCCAAAAGAGAAAGGAGGTTGGGGTATTAAAAATATCCATTGGTTCAGCACGGCCTTGAGATTAAAAAAAAATTGGATGGTTCTTCAAGGTAATAGTCTATGGCATCAAGTTTTAATCAGCAAATATTTGAAGAACCAATCTGTTGTGTCATGGCTCAGAGGGAAAAATTTCACAGTTCGTGGAACTTCTGTGATCTGGACGGGTTTCATGCACACACTTTCATGGCTGGGAAAGTGCTTGGCTTGGCATGTTGGTAATGGACAGAACATCCTCGTGGGTATTGACTCGATTATTGGAACACACTCCCTATCAGAGCTGCCCCTGGGTCTTAGAGAGTATCTTGAGGATCTTGGTATTACTGCTCTCATACATGCACAGAACATCCTTCTTGGTCAGCACAATTACTGGTGTACGGCGGAAGATTTGAATATTTCAGGGGATTGGAAATATGCATGGGAAAATTACACTAGATGCTTGGAACATGGCAGGACCAAGCTCAATTCACGTGATGATTCCTTAGTATGGGACCATAATAAATATGATGGCAATGTTACGGCGGAGCTGGTATATGACTTAATTGTTCTCTCTTCATCCCCTTCGACCTGTAGTAAAATTCATGCTTTCCTCTGGTCTTGCATTATTCCCATGAAAATTCGTTGTTTCATATGGCTGGCATTGGCAAACAAAATACTCACATGGGACAATCTCCAGAAAAGAGGATGGATCGGGCCTGGCATATGTGCACTTTGTGGTTTGGGTGAGGACAATGTACAGCATCTATTTTTATCATGTTCTGTCTGGAAGATTGTATTTGAATGCTTAAGTGAACAGTATCACTTACAACCTCTTTACAAGAGCGATAATCTCAGCTCCTTTTTGGGTACCTGGATAGAAAGGTATTCTAGACATTCTGAGTGATGTTACCTTCCCTTTTTGCCATTTGGGTTATTTGGAAAGCACGAAATCTCTGCATCTTTGAAGGAAAAAAGCCATTGACTTTGGGCATACTCCATCAGATTGAACATGATTCCTAGATGTATTCGGTTACTAGTATGAAGATCAAAAAGCCCAGGGCCTATGGAACGGGCCCCTCTTTAGTATTTCCCTATGGCTTCTTTGATGGGGTAGCTGCAAATTATAAGGGAGGAGTCGGTTTTTGCTTAGTCCAGAATGAGTCTCACTCTTTTGAGTTTGCAATGGGGGCGGGTTCTTGCACAAATACAAAAGCTGAACTAATAGCACTTTGGGATTTGTTGTCTGTGGCAAAACTGATGGGGATTCCATGTCTAAACATTTTTGGTGACTCAGTTGTCATCATAAATTGGGCAAAAGGCAATGTTGCCTTGAATTCGCCGGATCTTAGTCATTGGCATATGGATACAAGAAGACTCATCTCTTGTTTTCTTCACTTGTCCTTTAGCCAAACATATCGAGAACACAATTAGCTTGCAGACAGTCTATCAAAATCTGCCCTATCTTTGGCCCCTGGATGTGGTGATTTTTTTGAATTTCTTGATGGCTTTTTGGCCTCATCTGATACTTTTGAGCTCGGTGCAGGAGCTAGCTCTCCTCTTTTTTTATGCACCCCTTTATGTTTTGATGTATATGGAGCGGGCACTTTTGATAGTAGCTCTGCACTTCTGTGTTCTCGATTTGTATGGCTGATAGGGACATGCTACAATTGTATGCTCTTCTTGATGCCTTGGTTATTAAACTTCTGTTGTTGAGTTTTGTGTCCCTTCCCCATGTCCAGCTCTAGAGTGTATGAGGCTCGTTCCTGGAAGCTAGCTGTATCAGACCACTTTCATGATCTTGATGATTGTAACCCTATGATAGGGAAGGCATATCAGATGCCCTTTGATTCTCTTATTGAATAACAAGGACAAGATTTTTTCGTTCTGAAAAAAAAAAAAAAAAAAGCTATTGAATACAAATGGTGTAACATCCCTCTTACTAAAGTATTGCTTCCATGAATCACCGAATTTGAATTTGCAATGTCTGGGATACCAACTAGCAAAATTTGGTTGATGTTTATATCAAAATTCATCTTGCTATAAACATTACCGCATTGTCAAAACTATACACAAAATAAATGGTCTTTTCCTATTGAAAGACCAAAACATTTGAGATCATATATCGTCGACTCTTCAATGGCTTTAGAATCTAACATGTTTATGTATCTTTTAAAGATTGGGTCTTCTTGGCTCACACCTGGTCCATCCTCTGTAACATTGAAATCCTTAAAATACTCAAGCACGCATCATGTATCCATGCATCATATGATGGAATATTACCTATACATTAAGATAGATGATGAATAACGGTTATATATTTGATGCAATTGATTTGATCCACTAATTGATATCACCTTTTATGGAATCTGTTAATACTGGGATTTTATTAATAATGGACTTACAAAGATCATTAGTATACACATTGAATAATTTAGAGGTATGGAATGAGAGGTTTAAATAATAATAATAAAATAGGACATGGATTCCCAAGGGCGGTGACCTCGATACCTACAGAGGGCATCAAGCCCTGGGATAGGAACACCATGCACCCTTGTTTACTTCTAGACCTACGACATGCATTTGTTCACGGATCTAGCCATCACCAAGGTCATAAAATTCAAAAGCTTTTTATGGTTACTAAAGAAACAAATTCACCTGTAATGTGTATCTTAATCAAAGGTATGCAAAAGTTTCAGTAAATGTTTCATCCACAATGCAATGAAATTAGCTTGCTCCCACGATGGGACTTTGAATGGGAGACTTCAAAGCCTGGGTATCTGAATTTTTTATAGTTTTTAGTAGACATTGACTTGCATTGACCTGGAGACTGGCATAGGGTTTGATCATTTTCAAGAGAATGCAGGATTGCTACCCGGAAGGTTTGATGCACATTTAATAAATACCTCAAACCTGTGTTATTCACCAAGAATGGAATTAATAAATAAATAAAAACATGTGCAGATCATGACATATGGATGGAAGAGTCACCGGTATTTCATTCTGCTTCCGTGTGATAAACATCTTGCTCTTCACCACACCAATTTTTCGCTCAGCTTATGTATTGCAATCTCACAAGTATTCCCTTCGGCTTGAGTGAGCTATAAGGTTGGATGCAAAATAGTTACCAATATTTCTCTTAACCTCTTTTAAAAAGAGTCGAAAACCTAATTAATATCTATATGTAAAACATAAACATGTCATGCAAACTATATATTAGCTAGATGTCCAACTTCCAGATGAAGGAGTTTATTAGGAGTTTGGAGGAGTTTATTAGGAGTTTGAACAATTTTATTAGGAGTCCAAGTGTTACACGACTAGACTCCTAGAAGCCAAATGTAGTTTAAGCTAATAGTTGTATCTAATAGTTAAGCTAATCTTTATCCAATATAACAATGTTTGGAGTTAAAGTTAAGCTAATAGTTGTAGAATCATTGGGTTTAAGCTAATAGTTGTATATAATAGTTAATTTAAAAGTTAATATCTCAACAGTTGCAGTTCAATTAAAAGTCATGATTGGAGTTGAAGTTAAGCTAATAGTTGCATCAACAATGGGGTTAAGCTCATAGTTGTATCTACTAATCGAATAATTCTGTCTAATAATGGAATAGTTGAAGTTGAAGTTTAATTTTTCCAACTATCACAAACTATTGTTAACTAAGCTTATTTTTATTTTTTTTAAATTATTAATTATGAATTTTGAACAACGCCCATATAATCAATTCGCTTGTCTCATTCTCGTCCATAGATGAAAAAGCATAGATAGTACTCCACCCCAAAATTCTAAGATATATATACGGCTTATCGGTGTAATTAGTTAGATGCCCAACTACGAGATGCATGAGTTTATTAGGAGTTTGACTCTTACATGACTGCACATTATCTAGACTCCTATATGCCAAATGTAGTTGAAGTCAGCCTTAAGTGATTAGAGTTGAAGTTAAGCTAATAGTTGTAGAATCCACATCGAGCTTGCTAGCTCTGTGCGTTTTGACATTTGGATGGGCATCTCTACCTGCCTTTTGTCTAGGGTTAATACAACCCTCCACGAAGTGTCCAAAAAATAGTGCGCTAAGTTTGATAACCTGCAAAAAAGACAAAACGCTGGTGCGATCGAGGAAGACAAGAAGAACGCCATCAATTTATCTACGATCCAACTTGATGAGGTTTCCAAGAGTGTTCTTTAGCGTGGGCTGAACTTCACCATAGCTCCATGAAGCATTCCCCATGAGGAGGTTATCTATCGAATTGAGGACGTGATTATCTCTCTCCCCAAGGCTGCGACCGAAGAAATTAGACAAGACTGTGCACTCTCTCTCAGAAATGCCAAACCACCAAAAAACAATTTGAGCAGGGAGGAAACTACTGCGCTGAGGAAACTAAAGCTGAAAAAAGAAATAATAATCTTGAAAGTCAATAAGGGGAATGCAACGGTCGTGATGAACACAAATGACTATCATAGAAAGATGATCGAACATCTGACTATGAGTGGGAGCTATATGAAAGTTGAGAAGGATCCCAACAATAAAATCATATGGGAGATCACCAGGGCTATCCAAAACTCTTCTCTGGATGATAGCATCACAAATAAAATCACACTGAAAAACCCTGTTGTTCCATGAATATACGGGCTCCCCAAGGTTCACAAAGATGGTTGTCCTCTTAGACCAATCGTAAACACAATTGGCTCGCCTTCATATGGATTAGCAAGACTTCTCACAGAAAAACTCAAACCGCTAGTAGGCAAGACTCAATCCTTTATCAAGGACTCCTCACATTTTGTTCACACCATAAGATCCACTAAAATAGAAGAATCAAACTTGTTGGTCAGCTTCGACGTCATATCGCTCTACACAAAAGTCCCAATGAAAGCCGTGATAAGAAGACTCGCAGACGATGAGACGACAAACCTAGTTGATGTGTGTTTAAAATCCACCTACTTTAGTTATCGAGCAGACATATATGAGCAAATCAATGATGTGGCAATGGGTTCGCCTCTCTCCCCTATTGTGGCAAACATCTTCATGGAGCACTTCGAAGGCAAGGCCATCAACTCCGCTCTACAAAAACCGCAACAATGGCAACATTATGTGGATAACACCCACTTCATATGGCCCATGGGAAAGATAAGCTAGGGGGTTTCTTAACACACATGAACAACTAATTAGAAGAGATAAAATTAACAATGGAAATTGAAGAGGACAATAGTCTTCCTTTTTTAGACATCCTTCTATTTAGAAAAGAAGACGGGTCTTTAGCACACTAGGTTTATCGAAAAAAGACGCACACAAATAAGTATATTCGATCGGACTCTCATCATCACCCGACACAAAAAAATCGGTGTCATTAACAATCTGACTATTAGAGCCAAGATAATATATGATTTGTCACACTTCGATCTTGAACTAGAGCACCTTGTCAAAGTTTTCAAGGATAACGGCTACAGTGAGAGTCTAATTAGAAAAACCATGAAAAGGTCCCCGGAAGTAAGGTAGGCAAGGAATCAAAACGAAGTTATAAAATCAATAAATCTTCCTTACATCTAAGGGACAACAAACAAAATAACCAACATACCGAGGAAGAAACGAATAAGGGTCACCTTTTCACCTTTTAACACGTTGCATGGAATCTTGGACCATGCAAAAGATCAAGTGGACCCAAAAAAGAATAAAGGTGTGTACTTGATCCCATGTGGTTACAGAAAGGTGTATATTGGAGAAACTAGTCGCTCTATACTAACAAGATTAAAGGAGCATAACACGAACATCATTCATGGACGGATAAATAATTCTGCATTAGCAGAACACTCCACTACCTCCAAATACCACATTCTCTTGGAAGACGCCAAAGTCATCGCCAACACTAACCATTACACAAGAAGACGAGTAAGAGAAGCGATTGAAATTAAAAAACACCCTTTCAATATCAATCGGGACGAAAGATGGAAACTTAGCACGACGTGGGCTCCTATCATTAACAAGATAAAAAATAAAACAATGACATCTTAATAATGTTTCTAAGGGCCGACATTAATTAGGCTAAATAATAATATTATTAATAACATCTTCATTAATAATGTTTATAAGGGCGGGCATAATTCAATATTCAGGCTAAATAACATTATTAATAAGAAAACCAAAATGGAAGATTAAGGTTGGGAACTATAAGGTATCTCCTAAAGATGGGCTGAACTATCTAGCTCGAAACGTCGAGTAATTTCTGCACTTTTTGACACAGGTTTCCTTCGTTGTAAAGTTGTAGAATCTTGGAGTTAAGCTAATAATTGTATCTAATAGTTATCCAATATAACTGTGATTAGAGTTGAAGTTAAGCTAATAGTTCTAGAATCATTGGAGTTAAGCTAATAGTTGTATCTAATAATCTATGGACTTAAGCTTGTAGTTGTATCTAATAATTGAATAGTTGAAGATTAATTATAATTTTTACAACTATCACTAAGTGTACTTATCACATGTTAATTAATCTCTCTTCTTTTTTTTTTTGAAATTATTAATTATTAATTTTGGACGACGCCCATAGAATCATTCTAAACATTACACTTGTCTCATCCTCATTTAATTTTGGACGACGCACATAGAATAAATCTGGATAGTACACTTGTCTCATTCTCGTTCATAGATGAAAAATCATAGATGGTAGTCCACCCGAAAATTCTAAGATATATACGCGTATCGACGTAATTAATTGTTTTAGTTTTAGTTAAACATTTTTTTAAATGGAGTTTGACATGAGGTTTTTGTTTTAAGTTTAGTTGAACATACTTTTTAAAGATGAAACTTGTAGTAAGGATTTAGTTTTTAATTTAACTTAATATATTGGTTTTTAAAGATGGAGTTTGTGGTGAGATTGTTTTCAGTTTATATGAAATTAGGATCACTCTCTTGTATTTCTAATTAGTAATGTGCTTTACTTAGCTTAATTTTATCAAAAACATTATGAACAAAATGGGGAATCTCGCTATGTGCAAGCTCTTTGCCTATGTATTTAGAAGTAGATTTTGTTATGTGAATTCACATGTGTTTATACACTATATTATGCTTACACATTATATTATGTTTTAACAATGTTTGCATATTTCTTAAAAAGTTTTTGCATTTGAAAAGTGAGGGTTTATTTTCTTTATAACCATGAAGTATCATTATATTGTGATCAATTTTTTTTAAAAGAAACAGTAAAAGATGATAATATTAAACAGGCTGTGCATAGCCATACATTACAAAATATGCTGAGATTGAGAGTTCTTGTTGTTCATAAAAGATAAAACAAAAAATGGTCCAAAGGGGAGACCAAATAACTCCACATAAGGTTTTTACATATATTCGATGGACAGTGGTAGTATATACCCTAATATACTGCTGATTAAGTAGTAAACAAAAAAACATTAACTAAGAAAGCCATTTAGAAATTAGCCTGGGGACTTCATTGACTGGTCTACCAATGCCTCCTCCATGGGCTGGACTGCAGCAGGGGTTTCACGGGCCTGACTAGCTTGATTCATATTGACCAAATGCTGAAGGTCTTTTTGGATTCTGTCCACTTTTCCCATCATTTTGTCTGAGGTTGGATTCTATGTCATCAATCCGAGAATCATGATTGCTTATCTGATAGGAGGTATAGCTGACCACCTCACCCATATCCTTCACCTCTTTAACCAGTGCTTTGTTATCCATTATACCTATTGTCATCATTTCATACAAGCGCCCGAGGTTTTTCTTCAGGTCTGCAAGCCCTGCATTCTCATTTGCCAGGTTCATATTGCCTTGCCTAGAAATATAAGTGTCAAGAGCTAAGCTAGAAAAACTGAGTACAACACCTTCCAAATTATGAGCCTGAGAACCATAGAAAAACTCACCAAGAGCTGAATGGAGAATGTTGACTTCTCACAGAAGAGAATCATAGTCGTCCTTGCTCTTACAGGAGAGAGTGCCTATGGCTCCTTCCTTCCACTTGGAACAATTGCAACCAAGAATCAAACAACTGCTAACTGTGAAAAACTCACCTACAGGAAAACTGAGCCTGAGACCAGAATTCAAACGCCACAAAGGACCGCCGGCATGGGGAGAGCAATGACAGGAGAAGAAGGTAGCGAGAGAAAGCTTTTCTTTCACGAACACCCTGCAAAAAGGCAGAGACTCCCATGGAATCTCCTGAAGAACTCCCTCGTCGACACCTGATATCACATTCAACAACGTCCTCTTCGGCGAGAAAGCATAACGAGCAAGGATCAGACCACTGTTCCAAGGAGCTGAGGGGTAAGAATGAAGTCTGAGGAAGGCTATAATGCGAGGGATGACAGGACCTGGAGCGTGTGGGATGCAACAACAATAATGTAGGAAAATACTGGAGTTAAGGATGTCATGGATCAAGGAGAGTGGGAGCACACGCGGCGTTGGCATGGGAGGAGGTGGGATGAACAATATATGTGCTGGTGTCTTCTTAAATAACCATGGCATCATGACCATTGCGAAGGGGGAAGAAACCTTTTAAGCCATAGTTCATTAGGGTATAGGTTTAGGGGGGGAATCAACCCCATTGAGTTGTAAGTGCCCTTGTGGGAGGGAAGCCCCCACATTAGCTAATTCATCGGCGATCACGTTATTTGAGCGAAGGATATGATAGAATTCATAATGAGGAGATAGAAGAGGGGTAGTTTTGTCATACAACCGATGACATGTTATCGAACCAGTGGTGTATCCATTGAGAATTTTATATATGACATGTCTAGAGTCGCCAAATATCGCAACCTTGTAGAGATCAAAATCAGCGAGGATCATCAGTCCCTGGAGAAGAGCCATCCATTCAGCCTCATTATTAGTCCTACATCCAATTCTCCAGGCGAAGGTTTGTTCAATTTTCCTTTATGATCCAAAAGGATCCCTCCCGCACCTTCCATCCCTGGGTTGCCCTTAGAGGCACCATAAAAAGAGAGAGGATAAGTATTCTTTTTCCTTAGCCATGCCATGAAATCAATGCTGCTTTTCCTTATTTCCCAAGGGTGTTTGTAGATTAGCTGCTTGCTAGTTGTGATGTTGGACTGAGGGGAGTTCCTGTCTTTTAAATAGAGCTTACACCATGAAGCATGTGGCTTCGGGATGTTTTTAGTGTGAGGAAAGCTGATATTATTCGAGGTGAATTTTTCAGCTATCATCCCCACTGTTTTGGAGACTATTCATGAAGGAACCACTTTTTGGTCTTTAAAAATTGATTTGTTCCTTGCTATCCACAGTTGCCAACAAACATTATTGGGTATAATGTTCCATAGTCGCCCGAGGATGGGTTTTTTTTGAGAAAACCAGGAAGGTATTTGTCCCATTCATCAGTGAGTTGTGCTATTGAGCTTGAAGGGCTGAAGGTAAATCCCGGGGGGAGAACACACTGCCATATTTTCAAAGAAACGTTGCAATGCATGAATAGGTGACTGGATGTTTCTTCTTCATTATTGCAAAGGGCACACCGAGAATGGCCTACTATCCCTCTTTTCCTAAGATTCTCAGCCGTAAGGAGTTTATTGTGGATCAAGATCCAGATAAAAGAGTTAACTTTTGGAATACTATCTGCGTGCCAAAAAAATTTCCATATTCACTCACTTGCTACTGGATCCGCTGAAAGTCTCTTGTACCCTTCATTGATCGTATATTGCCCATTCTTGCCCCAACCAATGCAATCCTTTTTTGTCTCACTGGTTGGTGACATGCCCTATAGAGAAGCAAAAAGATGATTCTTTGTATCTTGCAGATGGAGAGGGGGATGCAGGTATTTCCAACCCTCCCAGACTCCTTTCAGATTCCACAAGGAAAGATTGTGAAGAGTGTGGAAGCCAGCACTGCGAGCCCACTCAGCTAAGTCATTTATCCCCGGAATAGATGAGAGAGGGGGTTGCCCAAGAATTTTGCTTTCCCACGCCTTGATTTTTTTTCCATTTCCCCATATCCAATAGAAGTGAGATTGGATTAAGTTGAATGAGGCTTTGCACAGTTGCCAAAGAGAGGATCCCTTTCCAGTCCACTCACTATCTAGAATTTTTGACATGGGCCTTTTGATATATTTTTTCCTGATTACTTCTTTCCACCATTCCTTCCTGCATGTAACCATCCTCCAGATCAGTTTTTCTCCCAATGCTTTGTTCATTTGCTCCGGATCCCTGATTCCCAATCCACCTTTGCATTTTGGCTTTTTGATAGTGTCCCATTTAACCAAGTGAAATTTCTTTCTCTGCACCTTTCCCTGTTGCCAAAGAAATTTTCTGATTTCCTTACTTATGTTGTTGATGACACTCTTTGGTGCCAGGATCATCGAGCTAGAGTATATTGGGTAGGAGGAGAGGATTGTGATCATTTTGATTGATTTAGGAGTCAGAACATAGATATTTCTTAAATTGAATTCTTTTAGTGGTGTAAAAAAATTAAGATAATTTATTTTATCAATAAAAAAATTTAGATTAAAAAAATTACACCTTAATACATTTGATATTTTTATGTGCTTAATAAATTCAAATTTAAAATGGATTTATGCTTTCATTTTTTAATAGTTAATGTCTAAAATGTCCACATTTTTTTGGTCACATATTGGGATTTAGGGGATAATAAGCTAATTTAGATAGAGAGATAATTCAAAACACACATATGTTAGGTTCTAATAATGATAATTAGAGCCAACCATATAATGTGAGGACTTAAATCATGGACTTGGTTTACTCAATTAGATGCAGTCTTCTTGAATATGCATTACGCTGTCTTGTGTATTGCTCAATTTCCACTTCTTCTTTGCCATCTACTCAACATAACCTTTGTTCTCACACTATTCCCATCTTCTTATTTCATGTTTTCTTGAATTTATTTCTATTCGCTAAAATGTAACATTGGTTTTATATGCAAAGGTATCCGAGATTATCGTGAATTTATTTCTATACACAAAAATGTAGCAATTCATTGAACATGGATTAGACTTGGAAATTGTAATATTTTGTGTGCTTATGAATCCTTTTAGTTACAATGTCGTTTACACAGTTTGAATAACATGCCATTGTACAAAGATTTGAGCCATCAAGTGAAATGCAAGAGTCAAACAATTTAGTAGCTTTCATGATCATCCGCATTTGAAATAAAAATAATTAATCATCATTAATCTACCATTTAATGTGTTTGACCTAGCTTTCATGATCATCCGCATTTGAAATAAAAATAATTAATCATCATTAGTCTACCATTTAATGTGTTTGACCTTGTTACATCTTTGGTTTTCAGCGGAAAATCCTTGTAACAATGCAAGAATTCCCTTTTGCATTATTATCGATGTTTCAACTCATTTTTTTGTATAGCTTCTCACATAAATGAGCATTGTTGAAGGAAGTTGGAGTGTTGTGGCTCTAGTCCTCTACCTCTTAGGGAGGTTTTATCTTACATTGAAGAATAACTATGTATATTAATTTCATATACACTCCATTTATAAGTTTCTTGCTAAATATTCATTCTTTTTCACAAATTTTACACATATAATCACCTCTCACACATTCATATGGTTTTAAAAAAACATCTCCAATAATTTAACATATGTTGATGGTACGTTTTTAAAGTGATCTATCTAAAAATAGAGTTTCATTTGAGATCAACCTATTTTTGGCCAAAATTTTATTTCAAAAAAATTAAAAATTACTTCTACAAACTACTATAAATATTTCCGCCGTAAGGCGTTACCAAATGGGAGTAGACTCCCCATAATAAATGCGTTTTTACGCCCCAGCCATCGGATGAAAACGTCTGACGATTGGAGCAATCTCGATCGTTGATCAACGATAAGGTTAGGTGCACAGGTGATAAGGTTAGACTTGTCGCTTCTTCTTCTGAATTGGGTCGATGCTGTCTCTGCTGCGGTTGCAGCTTCTTCATTTTCAGAGGCCACGGTCGTCGTTGGAGTTGCCGCTTCTTCTTCCGAATTGGGTCGATGATGTCTAGGGCGTTTCGATCTCTTTCCCTTTCTTTTGTTCTGCTGTGGATTCGAATCATTGGGAGACCCAGATAAACAGAGGAAGCAAAAAATGCAAGCAAACCCTGGTAGCTGCTGCTGCCACTGCATCTGTGGATTTGTTCATTCAAGAACCAGCACGGCACCTCTCAAGGATTGAGCTTTGAGCGATGAAGAGTAGCCTGGATCACGCTTTGGCCATGAATCAGCTATTGCACTTCCCGAAAGAGCTGTAGAAAATTATAAACCTAGGCGCGCGGTCGTATGACCATTGCCATTAGGAGAACAAGGGCATGGAACCTGCGGCTGTGGATATCAAAGAAACGCCCAAGGAGTACGTCTTCTACGCTGTCTTCTAGGCAGAGGAAGAGAACCGCGGCTGCCGGGCTGCCTGGCTCACCGGGATTGCTGCTATGCTGCCAATACTCAGGTAATTACTAGATTCCCAAGTCCTGTTTCGAGTCAGTGTATTGAGGACCTTGATATAGGCCTTGTATGTATGGTTTGCATCAATTTCAAGCTCCACAACGGGCTATCTGCAAGGTAACATGACGAAGAATTGCTGCGGAAGAAGGCAGCGGTACAGGAACAATTCAAACTGCACAAGCCCCTGCATGTTTCAACTGTTAATCAGATAGTCAATGAACGCCATGGGTGCATTATCGCCTCGTCTGGGCAATGTCCTGATAATATGACTTTACTATTAGATAATGAACTAGGTTTTCTCTGTGTTTAATAAGTAACTTGTGTTTAATTTTACCATTCAATAATGAAATCCATAAGATATAGTAATGCAGTCTCTTGCGATATATGAAATCCATGAGGCTGCAGTCTCTTTTGCTTTACCATTCGATAATGAAATCCATAAGATATAGTAATGCAGTCTCTTGCGATATATGAAATCCATGAGGCTGCAGTCTCTTTTGCTTTACCATTCGATAATGAAATCCATAAGAAGTCCATTTTGGCGTTTTACCTTCGCGAATATAGAAAGAGAAGGAAAGCAAGAAGGAAGCAGAGTGTGGAACCCCTGGCACTGCTGTCTAGCCGTTAAAAGGCAGACCAACCTAACCGAGTCCCAAACCCCTTGAACAGCGTGTTCTCCTCGGAAGCTCAAAATCTAATGGCCATACTTAAAAACGATGATCCCGTAGACCAGGTATAATCTCGAAACAGGTTAAAAGACAAACAAAAACATAAACATCATAATAAGATGCTTCTCTACTGTCACAGAAATTGTGCTTACCCTTTCCTTTTCCTCGACCTCTGCTATTTCCTTTTCCTTTGCCCCTACCTCTCCTCGAACTTCCCTCATTATCCTTCTTGATAAAAGAATCTTTTCCATCGACCATAGTTCCATCGCCGCCATTGTTTACTGCTGTAGTTGAAGGCGACTCCTGCTCAACATTGCTATCTGGAGCGAACGGTACAGGATTTACACTGTGTAAAATGTGACAGATTAAAAAGGAACACGTTGTTTACACATGCAGGTAAAGAAACAAGTTCGTGCTATATATAAGGGACAATTGTCCAATTTGCAAAAAAAAGAGGTTAAATCACTAAAATAACCTCCAAAGTGGTCAAGACGATACATAATAAGTGAAAGGATAGCGAGAATTTCTTCGAAGCTTGTGGAAATATATAAAGAAGCAACCAAATCGGGCAAGAACACTTTAAAACGAGTTGAGATTGATGCAGGATTCAACAAAAACAAACACTCGATAGCCTGGACAAAAATGGCGTAGTACAAGAACAAATTTCAGGAATTTAACTCGTCGAGAAGAAAACAGACATGTCAGACCCAGAAACCTTACCGAATAAAATACAACCCTGTAAGGAAATTGATCGCCAAGCTCAGCATTCTCTCCAACTCAAAATGCAAGAAAAAATCAGCTCGCCAACCAGGCCTCTCAATTAATATATACCAGTGACCGGTAAAGGCAGTTACCACGGCATACTCCACTTGCTATCGCCGGCCGTCCATGCGGTCTGCCACCTGTTGTGAGGATCCTTGATCAGCGTTTTAGAACAAATAATACAGGTCGCCCATGCGTTCTGCCACTTGTTGTGAAGATCCCTGATCAGCGTTTTAGAACAAAATAATATCGGTCGTCCATGCGGTCTGCCACCTATTGTGAAGATCCCTGATCAGCATTTTAGAACAAATAAAAACGAAAAATATCCATTAATCATCGGGGAGCCTAACATCGTCTCATTCGTCTCTATGTAATAAAAGCAGCTGTGTAAATTATGGATAAGTTTAAAAATACGACTTTGCATTTTAGACCGAATTAGACCGAAATCATCAAAAGTTTAAGGTACGCTGTAAATCAGAGATCCAAACCAAAATATCATACCTTTTAAAATAGAGATTTTCTGTTGTTAATTACCTTAATCTTTACTTTTGTAAAGCATAATATCTTGTTAATTACCTTTACATTTACTTTATTAAAACATATATTTGAATATTGATTAAATGTTGTTAAGGATAATAGCTTCAATGTAAAGCAATTGTCTTGAGAGGAGAGGAGAGGTCAAAGGAGCATAAAGGCTTGCCAGTGCCCACAACAATGATTTTGACAGACATGACAGATTATGATCATGACAAACAGACTGCACACTGACTGAAAATGAAATCGAAGTTGACAGATAAGACCGATGGTCCGTTAAACGAAATAACGGTGTTGCTACGTTATACCAAGCTACGTCGTATCGGCCGCAGATTCCAGGCATTATACTTACTGCACAGTATGTAAACAAAGGAGCTGTCTAGGCGACTTTTTGATTTATTTTTGGCTGATTTGATTCCCAAATCTAGTGAATTTAATCTACAAAATTTGTAATTTTTGTTTAGTTTTTTTATTGATTTGAAGCTCATAAATGAAATTAGGTGACAGGAACACTCCCACTACCCATTTTCCGTAAACTCTAGCAATGTTTTTAAAGATTTTAAAAATTCCATGAAGATTTATGACATAAAACTGGTAAAAACTAGCAATAAATATTTCTTTTCCTAAATCAAAATATATACAGAGAGGAATTAGGAATTAGGTTTAATATATATATTAATATTATTATTTATCATAAAAATTTAAATAAAAATTAGAATTAGGTAATTATTTGAATATTTATTAAAATAAATTAAATATATATTAATATTATTATTTATCATAAAAATTTAAATAAATAAATTTTTAAAATAATGTTTTATTTTTCTTATATAATTATATTAAGAATCTTCATGATAAATCATAAAAATTAAATTAATATTTTATATATTTATAAATAAAATAGTTTTATTTAAGGATTTTGTTTTATATGGTTATAATTATATTAAGAAAGTTCATTATAAATCATAAACAATTAAATTAAATTTTTTATATTTATAAATAATTTAGTTTTATTTATGGATTTTGTTTTATATAAAATTAAATTAATATTTTTATATTTATAAATATATTAGTTTTACTTAATAAAATTACTTTTTTTTTATATTTTTAAAATAATGTTTTATTCTTCTTATATAATTATTTGAATATTTATTATAATAAATTAAATATATATATTAATATTATTATTTATCATAAAAATTTAAATAAATAAATTTTTAAAATAATGTTTTATTCTTTTTATATAATTATATTAAGAATATCCATCATAAATCATAAAAATTATATTAATATTTTTTATATTTATAAATAAAATAGTTTTATTTGAAATATTAAGAATGTTCATCATAAATCATAAAAATTAAATTAATATTTTTTATATTTATAAATAAAATAGTTTTATTTGAAATATTAAGAATGTTCATCATAAATCATAAAAATTAAATTAATATTTTTTATATTTATAACAAATATTGTTTTATTTGAAATTTTTTGTTTTATATCGTTATAATTATATTAAGAAAGTTCATTATAAATCATAAAAAATTAAATTAATATTTTTATATTTATAAATAAATTAGTTTTATTTATGGATTTTGTTTTATATAAAATTAAATTAATATTTTTATATTTATAAATAAATTATTTTTACTTACAAATTTGTTTTATATTTTTACGACTTATTGATAAGAGCTCTCTTATGCTTTAATATTAAATCAGTAATACATATAATTAAATATTATTAACAATATTAAAGTACATTACATTAAATATATATATTAATATTATTATTTATCATAAAAAATTAAATAAATAAATTTTTAAAATAATGTTTTATTATTCTTATATAATTATATTAAGAATGATCATCATAAATCATAAAAATTAAATTAATATTTTTAATATTTATAAATAAAATAGTTTTATTTGAAAACTTTTTTTTATATGGTTATATTTATATTAAGAAAGTTCATTATAAATCATAAAAAATTAAATTAATATTTTTATATTTATAAATAAATAAATTTTATTTATGGATTTTGTTTTATGTAAATTTAAATTAATATTTATTTTACTTAAAAATTTGTTTTATATTTTTACTACTTATTGATAAGAGCTCTCTTATGCTTTAATATAAAATCAATAATACATATAATTAAATATTATTAACAACATTAAAGTACATTACATGTATTTAATGTAATGTATTAAGAAATTTATTATTACTTATCTCTTTTATAAAAAACTAATATTTATATTTTAAATTATACTCAAACTTTTTTTTTAGCTATCAGTGGACCTAATGGTAAAAAACAAGACACTTCAACATACACACACACAATTTCAAAACACCAAGGCGTTGGGAAGGCATGAGATTCCTCACTCTTATATACCCTGTGCTCATATTGTAGAGAAATGAGCGTTGCTGCTTCGTGATATTATTGGATCATCCTTCACACCCATCCCCCCAAAATAATCATCATCAAATTCTATGGCAAAATTTCCACTATCAACTCCAATAAGGGATCATTTGCATCTAGACAATAGGATTTGCATCAAGGATTTTGTTCAACAACTGGTTCTGCATAGGTGGAAGGTTGCGATGCATGAATACAAGATCATTCAACCATTCTTATTCCAAGTAGTTTCTCTTCTCCATGTCAATGCGTTCAACGACAGACAAATTATGCTCACTCTCTATAACACTCCAAATTTGACTAATTGTATTTTTTGACGCCGGAGAGGAGTGGGTTGTGGAGTGAGGAGTAGTGAGCATCTAACAAATATGCCCATGTGAAATGATCAATGCCTCTCACTTTCCATGAGCGTTTTGATTATGGTCTTAGCATCAAAGGTTTCCATGCTTACACCTGATAGGTGGACAAACACAAGCCTTCTTTTTCATCATAACCATAGCCTGCATGCTCAATTATAACGGAAAATCACTTAGTTCACCTTTGACTGCAAGCAACTTTTATCAAAATCATTTATCCTTAGTTGTGCAAAGTTTATCTTGAAATAATATTTTACTCCCTAACCTTTATCATTAATGAATAATTTTAATTTATTTAGTACATAGATGCATAAAATATTTGCATCTACAATGAACTACAAAAACTAACAATTCATTGTCATTTCGATGAGAGAAAAAAAACATTCATGCTTACTTTTGAAATTCTGATAATGTAATGGCCAATTATGTGAAGAATATAATGTTTTAAATTATTGTATCAACCATAACATTTTTTTTACTAAAATTTGTGGTTCAATACTTCAAATTTTCTTTCTTGTTATATATGTCCACATCTCCTTCCTTACATTAGAACACGGCGTTCTTTTATTGTACCCCTAGGTACAATTGCTAGTTAAATATTAAATTAATTTAATGTTTTTTCTATTTTGATTTGTTACAAATGAACATTGTTTTTGTCAAAATGCTTTGAGATAGACTCCATTTCTTCTTAAAACTTGATGAATAGTATTTTTCTTATTTACATTTTTTTAATCCCTTCTTTTTTAATTCTTGCAAAATGTTTTCATTGCTTCGTATCATGAATTATTTAGCCTTTTAGTACACTTTTCAGGCAATTGTTAGTAATATATTTTGTTAAAAAATTACACATAAAATAAAAAATATTTCAACTACAAAAAAATTTCAACGGGAAAAGGTGAAACACATAATTGACTAAAGAGGAACAAATTATTCTTAACAATCATTAAGGTTGAAACATTAGATCAGATATTATGTGACATATAACTTCGGCGGATATTTTTTTCTTCTTCTTGATATGTATATTTCCAAAATTTGAATTTTTATGCAAATGAGGAAATGATGCAGTAAATGAGGATCGATGCAGCGGAGAGATGGTACTCCTGTTACTTAGTGTCACTAAACTGATGCTGCGAGGCGTGGAGAGGCATGGAGAGGCGTGGAGAGCTTGATGCAGAGGCGTGGAGAGCTTGCAAATGAGGAAATGATGCAGTAAATGAGGATCGGTGTAGCGGAGAGATGGTACTCCTGTTACTTAGTGTCACTGAACTGATGCTGGGAGGATTATGTATGTTGTGGCGCTGATCTTTGGTTTACTTTTTCTGGATTGGGGGCATTCCGATGCTGGTGCTGTTATACTTTTCTGTACATTTTACAGTGTCTGGTTTTTACACTCCGGTCCTTATGTTGTTGGGAGCATTGGATCTTTGGTTTTCTTTGCTGTGGTGATTTTTATGACATCACTGACATCCATTCTCTGTATATGCACTTCATGGGTTTGAACATGCACTTGATGTATTGTTCTGTGTGGGGTGGCTGTCAGACTGGATTTCTCGTAGCTGGAGTATTCTCTGGTATGGCTGGGAGTTTATGATGTATCTGTGTATTTGTGAGGTACTATCTCTACGCGCGTGATCATCCTGGTTATCTTTGATGGTTTCAGGGGGTGCGAGATGCTTACTATTCATGGTCGCCACCATAGCTATGCTTAGTGGTATTTACATACTACCTGGTTTCTTCATTTCTACATTTTTGAATTGATCATTTATGAGGTTGGCCTTGGTTGGTGAGTTGTCTTTATTGTATTTTGGGGACTTCGATCTTTGTTCTACATGCATTTAGGGCGGTTGGTATTATCTACCATCGACGTCTTTTCGATTGTTTATTGCTGCATGCGATGGGGCGCTTGTGATTTTCACTTCGAGATGAGCTCTTCGACAGGTGGCACCATCTACTTTTGGCTTGGCTAGGTGGCTCGGTTTTTCACCATTGAAGTGGTTGTGCATTTAATTTTGTCAGCTCTTTGATATTTACTGTATGGGGACAGGTGGTGTGCTATTAGATCTTTTGGATCCTCACGATGAGATCCTTTGGAAGGATGCTGGGCTCTACATCCCGGATGATGAATTAAGGCGTAAATTTGGCTTGGGTGGCAGTAATGCACATGGGGTTTCGAACCCATGTAGTTATTATCCGGGTGATGTGGCACAGATTGACATTACTGCGCCCTTGGAATTGTCATTTGGGAGAGACATATTGTCTATTGTCGATGATTGTCATTCAACTGAAATATTCGCTCCTCGAGCTGGTGAACAGGCTGATATTCATAAGCGTTCCACTTTGAAGGTGCTCACTGGTGTGAGGGGTGTTGTTAAACCCTGGAAGCCGAAGAAACGCTGTCCGAGGATAGTATTGGGGGATGATGTTGGGCTGGTTGAAGTGGCCAAGTTATCGTTGGCGGCTTTGGTTGGAAAATTTAGTTACTGGTCGTGTTCTTATCGTGATGTTGAGACTTTTGTTCGAAAACAATGGTTTCCTGTGCTTTCATATATGCCTGAGGTTTATAAATTAACCAGGGGGTGGTACTGTTTTATGTTTCAGAGCTTGGCGGATTCTGAAGCTATTCTGTCTCGAACCTGGTTGTGTGGTAAAGGCAGTTTGATGCTGAAGAGATGGTGTCACCTATTTAATCCAGAGAAGGAGGTTCTGGTTATTAGACACCTTTGGGTCCATATTCTAAACTGTCCCCTCTTCTTGTGGAATTTGGAAGCTTTTACAGCCATTGGCAATCACCTGGGGCGTTTTTTACATGTGGAATCATCTCTGTTAGGGGGATTGGATCGTAGAACTGGTAAGATTTTTGTGGAAATTGATATATCCCAGGGTCTTGTGGCGGATTTGACGATTGAATGGAGGGGGGCTACCTTTGAATTGGAACTGGATTACTGGGGTCTTCCGTTCCGGTGCTCGACTTGTAATGCGGTGGGTCATCTTAAAGCTCAGTGCACGGGTCGTCCTTTGACTCAGCTCGACTGCCTAGGTATCATAGATGGAGAATCGCCTGTGAATATTGAGTCGAACGTGGGGGATATGACGTTGGACCTGTCCTCACTCTCCATCACGGATGCTTCACTGTTTGGTAAGTTACATTTTTTCTCTCCATCTCTTGCAGCATCTTTATCTTTGGAGGAGTTTATTCGACTGAAGGAAACGGTGCTCAATGATAGGCATATATTGCAGACTGGGGTGTTCAAGGAGGGATGTTCCACTTTACATGACTCCTCTGGGGGGGTGGAGGGGGAACATTCTACGGGTTCTATACCATCGATTTCCTTGATTGATCAGTCGTTACCTGGGAATACTGTTGGGAATTGTCCTTTTTCGTCTTCTGAGGATTCCTGTACTTTGGTGGGGCGGGTGGAGTTGGGTGTGGGTTCTGACTCGTCGCCACGGGATTTTTTAGAGCCCTTTGCCTAGCCCATTGAATCTGACACTCTTTCTGATGTGCTCCCTTCCTGTAGCGATGCTCTTCAGTATACAAAACTTCATGTTTACATGGGTGGTCGCATCACTGTGGATAATCCATCTTCCGAGGTTATTTCTTCACCGGGGTCTCGGAGTGTGGTACCAGATGATCCCAAAGGATGTATTCGTGGGGGTTTGGACCTCGAATTTTCGCCCCTGAAGACCAGGAGCGCCAGAAGACGGAAAGGGTTGATATCTGATTCTCCCAATCTGATTACACCTTCTTCACATATCCCTCGGGCCCTTAGAGAGCAGAAGGCCCTAGCTCGGGGTTTAATATGATTATTCTCTCTATGAATATTCGTGGGGTAGGGGGTGCCCATAAATTATTAGCCCTCCGTAGAGTTTGTGAGATAGTTCGTCCTGATGTTCTATTGGTTCAGGAGACGATGGTGTCTGCTGAAAAGGCTATTGATGTTTTTACTAATGTATTGGGGAATTGGTATATGAGCGCTGTGAATGCATCTGGTCTTTCGAGGGGGTTGTTGTCCGCATGGAACCCACATAAGGCATTATTTGATGTCTTCCGGTCTGGTGCAGGTATCTTGTTGAAGGGCTGATGCATAAATGGTGTATAGGAGGTAAATATACTGAATTGTTACGGGCCCTATCAGTATAGAATTCCTTTTTGGAGTCATATTCGTGATGGTGGTTTATTGAAGACTCCTAGATTAATCATTGGGGGTGATCTTAATTTCACCATATCTGCTCGTGAAGTGTGGGGCAGCACGTGACTGGATCTTGATGCTGACTTTTTTCACGATCTTTTTAGGGATGAAGGTTTGTTAGATGTTGAACCTCCTATTATTCGTCCCACTTGGCAAAATGGACGAAGTGGGCCGGCTGGTATTGGCAAGCGATTAGATCGGTTCATGGTGGATGCAGCTCTACAGGAACAGGCTCATTTTTACCGTTCGTGGGTAGTTCAGTCAAAGATTTCTGATCATTTTCCTATTGTTTTTCAGTGGGAAATGGAGGGTGAACGCATTCATTATCCATTCAAATTTAATGTGACTTGGCTGTCTATGGATAATTTTGACCGGTTTATTACATCGTCGTGGCGGACCTTGGGGGTGGATGCTGAACTTTCTCCTATGCGACTATTGGTTTTGAAACTTCGGCTCCTAAAGACTGAGGTTAAGAATTGGGAAAAGAACCAAAAGATGCGAGATTCGGAGGAATTGGTTACTATTGAATCCAACATTGCTAGTATTATGACTGACTTTCTGGCCGGTATTTGTGATGAGATGGTAAATGATCAGCTGAAATGCCTTCATACAGCTCGCCGATCTATACTGCAGAGAATAGAGGAGACGGCACACCAGAAAAGTAGAATAAGGTGGATTGAGAGTGGTGACTCTAATACCAAATTTTATCATCAGTATGCCAATGCTAGGCGTATTCATAAACATATCTGGGAGTTACAAGTGGAAGATGGGTCTGCTATTTACAAACAAGGTGATCTTGAACATGAGGCCTTTACATACTTTAGTTCAGTGTTTCAGAGACAGGAAAACTTGTCTATTACTGCTCAGATGGACATTATTTCGAAGTACCCGCGGATGTTTGGGGATCTGGATGGTGAGCGGCTCTATGAACCTGTATCCTTGAAGGAGATCCACTCTACACTGAAAGGATTTGAACTCTCAAAGAGTCCTGGGCCGGATGGATGGACTGTAGAATTTTTCCTCCATTTTTTTTGATTTGGTGGATCCTGAACTTCTTGCTATGGTGGAAGAATCTCGGATACAGGGCTTTGTTTGTGGCTCTTTGAACGCTACATTTGTGGCATTAATTCCAAAGTCAGATAAGCCTTCCTCTTTTGCGGATTATCGGCCGATCTCACTATGCAATCTGATATATAAGATTATTACTAAAATCATTGCATCTCGGTTGAAAAAGGGGTTGTCTTTGGGTATTTCTGAGGAACAGTTCGGTTTTCTTGAAAATCGTCAAATCACTGATGCTATTGCCATTGCACAGGAAACTATCCACAGTATTAAGTTAAAGGATAAGAAAGCGCTGGTTCTGAAGTTGGATCTCATTAAAGCATACGATCGGGTGGACTGGGGTTTTCTCCGATTGGTTCTTCTGCAGATTGGTATACCGTTGCACACTACAAATTGGATTATGGGGTGCGTTGTTTCTGCCAATTATGCTATTTTGGTAAATGGCAATCCTACCCCATTTTTCTCGGCATCCAGGGGCTTACGTCAAGGGTGCCCATTGTTGCCATTATTATTTCTACTTATTGTGGAGGGTCTCAGCCGGTTGATTAAGCAGTGTACTGTGGATGGCGAGATTGTGGGCATCGAGGTGGCAGCTGGTATTTTTATTACACATCTGTTATTTGTGGATGATATACTATTGTTTGGCGGAGACACTCACCGAGAATGGCTGGCCTTCAAAAATATACTTGATGTATTTTGTGATGCATCGGGGATGAGCATTAGTCCGCACAAATCTCAATTTTACCAGTCAAAGTTGGTTAGTGATGAGATGGAGGCACTCCATCATCTTTTTACTTTTGATATCATGCCTCTTGAACTTGGTTTCAGATACCTTGGTTTTTTTTCTGAAGCCAAATAACTATCAAATCAGGGACTGGTTATGGTTGATTCAGCGGATTGAGACACGCATTGTTCATTGGGGCCATCGTTTTTTATCCATTGGAGGTAGACTCATATTAACTAAATCAGCGCTGGAAAGCATACCTGTTTATTGGTTCTCACTTTCCTGGATCCCGAAAGCTATTCTCAAGATGATTCAGAGCAAAATGACGAGATTTATATGGTCTGGATGCAGTGATAGGTCCTCTATCTGTTTGGCGAGATGGGGCTTACTGACCAAGCCAAAAGAGTGTGGAGGATGGGGCCTCAAAGATCTTGGTGATTTTGGAAAAGCACTTATGGCAAAAAATATGTGGAGGTGTTTATTTATACCTGGCCTGTGGCATCGTGTGATATCTGCCAAGTACATTAGGGGCTGGCCGATATCGGAATGGATCAGACTGTCTGTATATGATCTGAGGAGGATCTCGAATATTTGGAGGGCACTTATGAAGGCGATGCCTATACTTAAGCTGTGGTTGGCGTGGCGACCTGGGGATGGATGGAGTATTAGGATAGGCAGAGACCCTATTCTGGGTCTGGATGGTGCTTTCAGACTTTCGGACCCTCTATTGTCTGTATTACTTGATAATATAATATATTTTTTGGCGCAGGCAGCTAAGTATATTGATGAAAACTTCTTCACGGTGTGGATGGATGCTTGGGATTTAAATCTAACCGGTACTATGGCTACTGAATGGAATTATTATATTTACAAGCTTAGAAATACTGGTTTAAGGCTGTATCATGTTAGAGATTCTCTGATCTGGAGTAAGAATGTGAGAACCGGTTCTATCACTGTGGCACTGGCTTATTCATCTACTGTTTTCTCTACTTTTCCGGACTGTATTCCTATATGGTTTAGGGCGGTTTGGAGATGGAAAATTCCTCTTAAAACGGTGATATTTTCCTGGTTATTGTTGGCTGGACGTATACTTACTTGGAATATGCTCCAGCGAAAGGGCTTTGAGGGGCCTGGAATATGCTCGTTTTGTCAGGATGCAGAGGAATGTATTACACATTTGATGATAGAATGCCCATTTTCTGTGCAGGTTTGGAAGCTTATAGGTAATAATTTTGGTACTGATCTTAGGTGGCACGGAAGACATATTACTAAGGCTTTCGGTAGTTGGATTACTGGTGACAGTAAGCTGCGGTCCGTCCCTTTTCATGTGTGCAGACTTATCTGGTTGGCTAGGAACTCTATCATTTTCAGAAATGCATCTACTTCTCCTCTTCAGATTGTAAATAAGTTACAGATTATTTGGAATGAGGGATCCAAGTTGCCCATGAAGAAACAGTCTCGTAATATTCAGCAACCATCTTTTCTTCATGACAAGGCTATTGGATACTTTGATGGGGCCTCTCAGATTGGCGGGTCTATGTGTGGAGCTGGGGCTATTCTCATTTCGCCCCTTCTGGGCAGATATAATATAAAATGGAACTGTGGCAGTGGTACAAACACCCGGGCTGAATTACTGGCATTGTGGAGTATTTTATACTTCGCTCGATCATTGGGTATTGATACTATACAAATTGCTGGCGACTCTCGGGTTATTGTTGAGTGGTTTAATGGCATATTTCATGTGGAAGCGGTTCTCCTTACCTCTTGGATGGACCGCATTATGCA
>LPNX010263742.1:145840-156499 GCA_001517045.1 Pseudotsuga menziesii
ATCAAAATTCGGGGTCCATCGGTTCAGGTACAGCCCCTGGGATCCCATGAAGTATGGGCCGTTTCTGAAGATGAGGTCCTTATCCTCCTTGTTGATAAATTCGAATAGGAAGTAGCCGCTGCTCAGGGGATAGCAGGTGACTCCATGCTTGAGGTGCGGCTTCCAGTTCCTTTGGATCCAGTCGTCTGTTGTTTTTGCCGAGGGCCATAGCCCCATGAACTGGCCTACCAGCCCTCTTTCTGACAGAGCCAGGGCAATCTTGACCGAGGTCGTCTCTGGCAAGGCGATTTCAGGTATTTCCTCGAGCTTCTTGATGAATTTCGGAACAGAGGAAGGGTTTTTTCTCTTGCCCCCGCTGGCAACCAGTCTTCTGAACGCAGCAATCTCATCTGAAGGGGGGGGAAGGGGGTCCTCGCCCCCTGGGGCGGCCATAGCAGCAGCCTGAAGCCCTCGCTCTCCTCACGCGCGCGCCCAGAAGGAAGCCAGTGCGCCGGTTCCAAGAGGTATTAATACATTTAATTGTTGCCATATATTAACAAAGCTATTGTTTTTGACATATTAATATACCTTCCATTTTTATATTTAAAAAAAAGACAAATATGCATGTGGACGACTAAAATAAATGTTAGACACACATTATCTACCTCAACACATTTGATAGGTCAAAACATCAAGAAAAATGCAAACTGAGTTGGCATTCACATCAATGTCGACAAGAATGGATGGAAATACAAACAAAAGAACAAACTCCAAATCCCTAATGTACATAATCCAATGAAAGCCATCATAGATACAAGCTTTTTAATTTGGAATAAATGCAATGAATAAAGAATTTGATGAAAAAATCCACAAACATGTTGAGAGTGATAGCTTTAGAGTGTCGACCTTCTTTGAGTCAAATACACAGTGTACACATATACACATAATTTTTATACTAAATCTTGAACTCGACAACATCCTTTCTCCTATTTATCCTCTTTGAATGTGCATCCTTGCGGCAAGAAATGAGCAAAACATCTCCTATAAGATAGTCCACAGGTCAAACAATAGAGAAAAAATGCCAAAAAGGCGTATTTTACATACCCCAGTGGACGGTCGATACCTCAACATCGACTTGCGATTTTTCGTAAAAAATAGCGATTTTATCATGCAAAAAATCATCGTAAATATTGTGCCAATATTTTTTGATATTATCGTGGAGGAGGAAACATCGAGATATCTCGAGATGTCGGCGATAAATCGCCGATATTTGTAACATTGATCTAAAGCAACAAGAACATCAAATAAACACATTGCCACATAAATATAGAAAGAAAATCGATACATCAGATGTATAAGACGTCTAGTGATACATCACACAAAAAATGAATCGTGTCCTGGATCTTGAGTCCTCGACTCATGAATCACCAAAAATATACAATCAATGTATCTCATATGCAATGAAATCAACTAAATAAAGTAAACTAGGGATTCCCTCTACCCCTTTTACGAAGAAAGTTAATCTCTTTAGTAATTGCTCTGCCTCTAGAGCTAGAAATCCTAGGCACTTGTGGGGGTCGTCGTTGACTATGTTGTCCTCTAGAAGTGCCTAGAAATTGATGTACTCTAGAAGATCTAGAAGAATGATGGAGAACTAGACCCTCATCAAGTTCTCTACCATTGCTACTGCTAGCACTGTCCATATATTTGGCCTCCTTCGAGTCTAAACTTATATTTAATTGCTGGGCACATGCTAACACACTCAAAAAATTATGGGAGTCTTAAAGATTGCTAACTACGCCACACCATTTGTTAGGCAGAAGCTTTGATACATTAAGCCATTCATTTGAAACTAAGTGGCAAGCTTATTCTTTTGTGCATATATTATTAGTACATTTAATTGTTGCCATATATTAACAAAGCTATTGTTTTTGACATATTAATATACCTTCCATTTTCATATTAAAAAAAAAGACAAATATGCATGTCCTCGACTAAAATAAATGTTAGACAAACACATTATCTACCTCAACAGATTTGATAGGTCAAAACATCAAGAAAAATGCAAACTGAGTTGGCATTCACATCAATGTCGACAAAAATTGAAGGAAATACAAACAAAAGGACAAACTCCAAATCCCTAATGTACAGAATTCAATGAAAGCCATCATAGACACAAGCTTTTTAATTTGGAATAAATGCAATGAACAAAGAAAATGATGAAAAGAATCCACAAACAGGTTGAGAGTGATAGCTTTAGAGTGTCTACCTTCTTTGTGTCAAATACACAGTGTACACATGTAATTTTTATACTAAATCTTGAACTTGACAACATCCTTTCTCCTCTTTACCCTCATCGAATGTGCATCCTTGCGGAAAGCAGTGAGCAAAACATCTCCTATAAGATAGTCCACAGCTCAAACATTGGAGAAAAAATGCCAAAAAAGGCGTATTTTACATACCCAATGGATGGTCAATACTTCAACATCGACTCAAAAAATCGTGATTTTATCATGCAAAAAATTGTCGTAAATATCGTGCCGATATTTTTCGACATTTTCGGGGAGGAGGAAACATCGCGATGTCGGCGATAAATTGCCCATATTTGTAACACTGTTTTATTCTTTTCTCACTTTGACTTTTACCTTTAATGGTACTAAAGGTCTTTTTGCACTTTCACTTTGACACCTTAGTGGTACTAAGGTTCCTTATGTATTTTTGACTTTTGCTTTAGCCTTCTTCAAGTGCCTTGTGGTCAAAACAAGTGGTCAAGGTGGGTTTTCATCCCCACTCAAAGTATATCATCATAAACAGAGAGAATTACTAATGCTTTTATCTCACACTCTGTGTGACACCAAGATCGGATACTAAGGTATCTTAACCAAGGGTAGCTAAGCCTTGGAGAAGATCACAAAGCCCACTGATCGAGGGTCAAAGTGCCAAACATGCCTAGACCTGGTCTAGGGCTTATAGTGTCTTCCTGGTAACAGACCAGGTGCCTCAGCCATAGGTTGCATAATTTGACACAAGGTCAAATACTTGGTAACAGACCAAACGCCTCCATTCTCTCGGAGAATGGCCCTCAGCCCCAGGCTGAGCCCCTAGTCCCAGACTAGGTTAAATTTGTGGTAACTGACCAGGTGCCTCCATTCAAAGAATGGCCACTCAGCTCTAGGCTGAGTCCCCCAATGCTAGACTGGTTCCACATCTTGGTCCCGGACCAGATGTCACCATTCAACATAATGGTCACTCAACTCAAGGTTGAGTCCCCCAGTGCTGGATTGGTTCCATATCGTGGTCCCGGACCAGATATCCCCATTGAATAGAATGGTCACCCAACTCTAGGTTGAGTCCCCCAGTGCTAGACTGGTTCCACACCCTGGTCCCAGACCAGGTGTCTCCATTCTCCTAAGAGAATGGCTCTCGATGCTGCTAAGAAAAATCAACATTGCTTCCATTACTCGTTCTGACTTTATGCTCAGAATCTCATATTATACTGTCTCTAGTGCATCCATTAGATAATTCTGCTTTGAAGTTGCCCAATTCTTGCTCTGATGTCCTTGTTCTCTTAGTCAAGTGTTCAGTGGTCTTCTCCTGCAAAATTTAATTTTATATTTTCTTGTAAAAAATGGAGTTGCCGTTCAATAGATTGAAGATAGTGTTTGTACAACTATTGCTAGTCTTGATAGCTAAGGGTGAGTAAATACTTGCTACAATAGTGTCTCTTGTTAAAATTCTAAGGGTTTAAAAAACCTTTTCTGTTGGAAGCTCTCTGTTTCCTTATAAAAGTGTCATTTGAAAAAATATTTGTTGCTAGTGTTGATAACTTAGGGTGAGGAGATACTTGCTACAGTAGTGTCTCTTGCTAAAATTATTAGGGTTTTAGAAACATTTGCTGCTGGAAGCTCTTAGTTGCCTACAAAAAGTATCAAAAAGTTATGTGTTTAATGAGCACAAAAAAAGCATTCTTATTTATTATAAGTAAGTGGGAAAGTGATTTCGTGGGGATGTACCTCTGGCAAGAGGATGGATACCCAAGTAGTGGGCAATGGGTTGGAGATACGAACGATTGTAAAGGGCAATCTATGGCCCCAACCAGCAGTGAATGTGGAAGAAGAGATAGATTTTCAAGGGAAAATGAAAGAAAATACCAAGGGAAAGTTTCTCAAACAAGTATAAGAAATTATAGACACATATATTTCTTTCCTTTGAACTTTACGAGCTGAGCATAAACAATCATATATAGAAGCTTTATTTCAAGAACGCAGGTTTTTACTAGAGGTTTCATACACACAAAAATTATTTTGTTAGAAGTTTCATGTTTTAATTTTTATTCCTTTGACCTGGAAACAATGTTAGTTATAAAATATCCAGATTGCCTAGTTGTCAATGATTTATCCAGAATTTTGGTGAAATCATAGAAGTCAAGACATTTTTAAAATCTAAGAATATGCCGAGATAGAAACCATTCACTGCTGAGGACAATAAAACAAAAATGTTTATCCCAATGAAAAAAAGGAGGGCATGGACAATGTTGGCAAAAATTGGGAGTGATTTCTTATTTCAAGTGGTTGAATATCCAATACTGGGGAAAATAAAAAAGGGATTAACTTGGCATGGATCCAATTAATTCATAAATTTGGGAATTCTAGTGATTAGTGAGTTCAGGAATTTGAGAGATCTGGAAACTTGGTCTGAATTCAGGGCTTTGGGAATTCAACCTGATGGAGTACCTACAAGATTCTATAATTGTGGAGCTGAGAAGCTACTTCATAAAACGTTTTTTTCTTCTCATGTTTTTGTTGTTACTCAACTTAGTATTGTAGCATTAAGAGGGTTTGTTGGAAGCAATGTTTTCAGGATTGGACTGGTCATCGAATCGATAGAGCCCAAAATTTGAATTGGACAGGAACTAGAAAAAAACCGGACTAAAAAACCGGTCGACCAAAAATTATATAAAATATTATAGTTTTTTAATATATTTATATATTCATGTGCATCCATATGAATTCAAACCATTATACACAAATATTTAATGTTTACATGTATATAGCAAGTACGGGTGCATATAGCCAAAACAACATCGAGTGCAATACATCTCTGAACCAAAATACATCAACAAAGAGGCTTAGGGTTAGGTATTTAGCTTTTAGTTTAGGCAATTATTATTATTATTATTTTTGACAAAGACGGTTATGTTTTGAATTATAAGAGCAAAATAAGATCTGCTTGGAAAACTACAACAATTTGGTTTGGAGATCACCAAATCCTCATGAGCCTACAATTCTCATACACTTCATGCATTGTCCAATAGCCAACAAAAACCTACTCTTAACCTCTTGCTTCTTAAGGGGGTAACTCTAAAGAAAGATGCAAATTTACCAAAAGCTCATTTTTACCTAATCCAATTGCTTTATTAGCCGCTTAATCCGCTAAATCATTGAGCTCTCGAAGCACATGAAAGAACTCAAGCCGTCTAAAAGTCTTTGAGACGGACTTTCTTCTTTTGATCAGTCTTTCCAGTCCTAAATTACGATTTTGATTTACTTCATTCATGGCCTGAATTATAATTCTGGAGTCTCCAAAAACAATGGCTTCCCCAACTCCCTTTTTTTCCAGCTGCTTAATTCCTTCCCAGAGCCCATATGCTTCAACCATATTATTTGAATCATTTCCTATGTTCCAAAAATATTCCAATTATATTTCCCCATCCGGACTGATGATGACTCCACCTCCACCTGCCCTCCCAGGATTCCCCTTTGAGGCCCCATCAAAGAACAACTTGACTATTCTTCTCTCCTTCTTCCAACTTCCAAAATGAACCTTATCTAGCCTTATTTCCTAGCTTTCCAGCTTCCTCACGACCATACTTGTGTCTTTTTCTGAAAATCTGAAGGATTGCATCCAAACAGTTTCGTTGGCAACCAAATTAGATTTATTTTTAGGAACCGCCTTGATCTTGATAATCTCTCCCATTAGCGCCTACGATTTAGCTACAATCTTGTCTGGGTGGTGTGATTTGTTTTGAAACGTTCTTTGATTACGCTCAATCCAGATATGCCAGCATATGATCTTTGGGAGCTTCATCCAACAATCCTTCAATCCATTTTTATTATACAACTCTCCCTTGTATGCCTTTCCCCAGCTGGTAAAGCATTGCTGCACATTTCCTGGAATCTCAACCCTGTCGAACCATGGCTCTATTAACCTGTTCCACACTGTTCTGGCATAATTACACTCAAAGAATAAGTGCTGAATTGTTTCATTATTATCACAACACAATGAGCATCTGAATGGACCATCAAACCCTCTCTTTTCCAAATTTTTACCTATTAAAATTTTCTCATGCGCCAACGTCCAGCAGAATATGTCAATTTTTGGCAACGTGACAATTTTCCACAATTTTCTCCATATTTCTGGATTGTTGGGAGCGCCGGGGATGGATGAGAACATGAAATAGCCTTGCTGAGTGGTGTACCGACCCGAACATCTGCCCCAACCACGTTTATGTTTCTTCCTTCTTGCCACAGGCGTTGACCCTGAAAGATAATCTAAAAACTGTTTTTTCTCTTCTTCAATTTCGACTGGGCATTCCGGGAGGTTCCATCCATCCCATCTGAATGGAGGTTCACTGTCCCAACTAGAAATGTCCCATAACGTTTTTATTCCTAGGCTATCCGTCCATCCTTTGAGCCCTGGCAGTAACGGTGGAGGAGATTTCCCCATAATAGAATCTTTCCATAGCCTAATCTTCTTACCGTTTCCAGGTATCCAATGGAGATTGTCCCTGAACATAGGCAGAGCTTTCCTGCATAGTGAGAAAAATGGAGTGCCATGCTTAATCTCCGGGTCCGAGTAAAGGCACCGGAGCCTTGGCCCTGTGAAGTATTTGCTCCTGATGACTTGACTACTCCAGGTTGGCTTGACATCAATTAAATTCCACAACAACTTGGCTCCCATCCCCAGGTTTTGAAATTTTAAATCTCTGATTTGGAGACCGCCTTCCATGAGTGGCATTTTAATCTTCTTCCAACAGATGAGGGCATATTTCTTTTCGCCTCCATTTTTCCCTCGCCAAAGGAAGGATTTAAGCATGCCTTCAATCTTTGCAAGAATTTTGGATGGTGCTAATAGGACCGTACATTGGTATAAAGGGTAACTATTCAGCACAACTTTGATCAAAACTAGTTTCCTAGCTAGATTTAGCCATCCAGCTCCCCAAGCCAGAATTATTTTTAAATTTTTTTCAATCAATGGGTTCTAGTTTGTGTTTTTCGGCTTACTTTTGAAAATGGGAATCCCCAAGTACTTAAAAGAATCCCAATGAGTTACTCCTCCTATTTCCAGAATGCGGGAGATTCTCGTCATCTCCCTCGGGTTAATATTCCAACTGAATATCTTACTCTTTCTTAGATTTAGCTTACTTCTAAAGGCTTGACAAAAGCGGTCCATTTCAGTTTTAAACCTTTTGGCAATTAGCTGACTGGCTCCACCAAGTAAAATTGTGTCGTCAGCAAATTGTGCATGGTTAATATCCTTTGCCCCCCAGGCCATCCTGATGCCTATTAAGTCTTGGTCCCTTCTTGCTTTCTCAAGCTGAAGACTAAAAATAGAGGCTTGGATTGCATAGAGCAATGGCGAGAGCAGGCATCCTTGCCTTAAGAGTCTTGGAAGAAGCCAACAGCCCTTCCATTGACCAGGGGGGCGATCCATGGCTTACTAATGTAGGCTTTGACCCATTGATGAAGCTAGGATCAAACCCATATTTAGACATTACTTCAAGGTGAAATGAATGAGACACTTTGTTGAAGGCATTAGCTAAATCAATTTTCACAACCATACCTTTTTCACCATTCTGCTGGCTAGAGTGGATTGCCTCTTGCACCAATATGATGTTATCCCAGATTCTTCTGCCCTTAAAGAAGCCACCTTGGTTTTCAGGGATGATACAAGGGAGGATGTGTTTTAACCTTCTCGCCATAATTTTTTTGATTATCTTATATCCAATATTACACAGGGAAATTGGCCGAAACCTGTCAAAAGTATTTGCATCTTTCTCTTTGGGATCAAGCAAATTCTAGGAAAGTAGAATTTGTGCTCCCACCAATCTTTTCACACCTCTGAGATTTCTTGATCATTTTAAATAAATCTTTTTGAACAATATCCCAACAGATCTTAATGAAATTTACATTAAACTCGTCAGGGCCAGGCGCCTTATCTTCCTCCATTTCATCCACTGCAGCTTTAATTTCTTCTATCGTAATATCCTGTATCAGCTTTTCATTTCCTTTCTTATTCACAATCTTTGGGATTAAATTCATGGACTCGCTTTCAGGATTGGGGTCGATTTCAGCATTGTATATAGCGCTGAAATGCCTGGATGCTTCAACCTTAATTTCATCGAAGTCCTAGATGATTTTGTCCTGGGCGTGAATCTCATGCACGGTTTTATAGTTTTTCTTGGCCTCTACTTGCCTGTGGAAATATCCAGTGTTCCTGTCACCCGCTTGAAGCCAGAGACATCTGGATTTCTGTCTCAGTCCTTCTGCTTCCTGTCTACAGGCAATGTGTAGCTCCTGTTGCAGATCAACTTCCTTTTTAGCACCTCGGCAGAGACCTGGCTTGTTTCCATAGCTATTTGGTGTGCCTCTAGCTTAAAAGCAACGTTTTCTTTTTTTTTGGTCTGGAGTTTCTAATTTTTTTGCTCAATCCTTGAGCGATTTCTTGACTCTCCGAAGTTTTTCTTACCATATATAGAAAGGTGAGCCCGTGACTGAAGCTGACCATGCTTTGGCAACTGTCCCTAAGAATTCATTATGTGAGGCCCACAGTGCGCTAAACCAGAATGGTATTGGACCAAGATTCTGGTCTTTCTTCATCTCGAGAGACAGGCTTATGGTCTGATCCCCCAAACGCTAGGATTTTGGAGGTAGGATTCAGGCCACGAAGAAGAAAGGAATCTTGCACCAAAAATCTATCTAGCCTGGTTGCAATATGCCCTGGCCCCATTCTCTTATTATTCCAGGTATACTTTCCTTTAGTTGGAATTACATCTGACAGGCTCCATTCCATTACAATTTCATCGACTTGCTCCCTGATCGGATCTCTAACTAAAGACCCTCCTCTTTTCTCAGCTTGATTAAGGACGACATTTAGATCTCCGACTAGGATAACATTGCCCAACAAGTTACTCCTTTCCTCTCGAAGTAGATTCCAACAATTTTTTTTCTCTGCATAAGAAACCAGAACATAAATGTTAAAGAGTCTTACCAGGGTATTTGATTCTTTATGCAACAGCGTAGTCAGAATCCAATGACGGCTAAGCTTGGATTCTACTAACTCATATTTTTGGTCGTCCCAGAGCATTCCTATTCCTCCGGAGGCTCCCCTGGAACTGCTTGCTATTCTTCCTCCTTTCTTCCAAAAGTTTGCACGCACTTGGAGAAAAAATTCTTTCTCCATCTTGGTTTCCTGGATCAATAGGATGTCTGGTTGGGCCAATATGATCAAGTCTTTCATTGCTTCTTCCTTAGATTTGTTGTCCAGACCTCTACAGTTCCAGGAGAGGACTTTCATTGCTTACTCTTGGTAGATGAGGGAATCCCTTTCTGGAATTGCCCTTGCTGGCGAGTATTTCTGGTGTTTCGGAGCAGTTTTTCCAATGTTAATTGAGATTCCTGCAGCTTATCCTTATAGGTGGCTTGCTCCCTCATTTCTTTGGTTGTTTTCCTTCCTTTGGCCTTCTTCTTACTTGGTGTAACCATCTCTATCTCCCCTTCCTCTTCTTCCTCTTCCTCGGAGTCGGTTTCTTCCTCAAACTTTTCCTGATTGCCTCCTTTTACCACCTCTACTCTTGATACTGACTGAATCAGTGAGGTGTTGTCCTTCTTAGATTTGATCTGATAAAACAACTTCATTTTTTGGTTCCTTATTCTCTCTAGAGGAGGAGTTCTCTTCTATTTCAATCGGCACATTCTCAGATTCAATGGATGGTAAGGCCATTCACATCCTATCTAAGTTACCGGATTCGGCCCTAGGCCTAACTGCACCCGAATCAGATTCTTCAGAATTGGATTCTTGGATTCTTCATCAGATTCTTCCACCTCGTTTCGACTAATCTAAAGCAATGTTCCCCCAAGGTTCTGGGACGCGGGTTCGGGGAGACGCACATTCGGGACGTGTGGAGACCACCCCCAAATTTTAGAGAAATTCAGCGGGGACGGCGGGACGCGATAGTCATACAAATTTTAAAAATATTAAAAATATGAAAAATATAAATCCCAACAATAACAAACATTCATCATTCTGGAATCTGCAACCATGCAATGTAAATGCAAAATTCAAAGTTCAAACACGTTACAGGATTCATCAAGATTATCATTATATTAATAATAATTTATAAATCTATTATGTATCAATATGAATCTATGACTAGTCACTAACATGCACATCATATTTGATAATCTTCAGATTTGACTTTTAAGTTTTAAAGTTTTAAGTGATTGAAAATGAATCAATGATACTAGAATCTAGATAGTATGATACTGCACATCAACAAAATAATTAAAGTTTTAATTTTTGAATTTGAAACAGACATTGCAAATTGCAATAAATTTAAAATGACTAAACTAGTAAACACTGAACAATAAACAATAACACTAAAGGTCAAAGACATTGAAA
>LPNX010263742.1:156690-179929 GCA_001517045.1 Pseudotsuga menziesii
GCGTCCCCCCATGTCTCGCCAAAATGGGGACGTTTTGAAACGTTTCGGGTGGAGTTTCGGAGTCCCCGGGACGCCCGAAATGCGTCCCCGACCCTCCGGGACGCGTCCCCGTGTAACACTGATCTAAAGTTTAGGGTTAATTAGGGTTAGGGTTCTTAATTCCCGATTCCTAATTTTGGGATGAGTGTCGCACCCGTATCGGATTCTTCAACTGATTCCGATTGCACCCATGGTTTGTGTAACCTTGCTTCCTATCCCCAACAAAGTCAAACTTCATAATGGAAAACCCATAAGAACATGGATGGATGTAAGCTTCTAGGCAAAAGCTTGTTGAAGTGACATATCCATGAGTGAAGGGTGCACTTCTCGTCCTCCATAGTGAAACTTCACAATGGAAAACCCACAAGCACATGAATAGATGTAAGCTTCTTCCTTAAGATGGGGTTTCCAAGTCTCATAGATTCAATGATCTATGTCTAGGCCAAATCTTGTTGAAGCGACATATCAATCTATGGTCCAAATGAAATTTAAATTCCTCTTGTTCCAAGCACTCTTGGCTAAGGGAAATGACCTAGATCCACCTTTCCTACTCAATAATAAAGCAATCGACATGATGAGAACATGAAGTTTCAAAAGAACCATGAGTGCCACTGTTGAACTTATGCTTATACTTAGGGGGGGGTTGAATCAATATAAAATATTTCTTGTTACTTTAAACATTCATCAATCATTCATTTACTCTGAAACAACAAATACAAATAAACTCAAATCACATGACCCATAATCTAACATGGAAACCCAAATGGGGGAAAACCACAAAAGCTTATCTTTATAAATTCATGTAACTTGTAAGCACCAACCTACTGGAGAGACCGATCCCCTCAAATGAGCACGAACTCAACAATATGTAGGCACCAACCTACTGGACAGTGGAGCCACCAGTCTCCTCCACTAAGCACCAACTCAACAATATGTTGATTTTTTTGAGCAACATTAGGAGCCATTCTCTTAGGAGAATGGGGCTACCTGGTTCGGGATCACGATGAAGATTCAACCCAGTGTTGAGTGACCATTCTGTTGAATGGTAGATATTTGGTCTGGGACCATGATATAGACCCAACTTTGCCTTGGGTAGACTCAACCCAGTGTTGAGTGACCATTCTGTTGAATGGTAGACATTTGGTCCGGGACCATGATGTGGACCAGTCTAGTACTAGTAGAGTCAGCTTAGTTCTGAGTAGCCATTCTCTTGGAGAATGGAGGCGCTTGGTCTGTTACCAAGTATTTGACCTAGAGTCAAATTATGCAGCCCATGGCTGAGGCACCTAGTCTGTTACCAAGAAGGCACTATAAGCCCTAGACTGGGTCTAGGCATGTGTGGCACTCTGATCCTTGATCTATGGGCTTTGTGTACTTTTCCAAGGATTAGCTACCCTTGGTTAAGTTACCCTAGTACCAGATTTAGGTGTCACATAGAGTGTGAGATAAAATCGTTAGTAACTCTCTTGGTTTATGATGATGTACTTTTGGAATAAAAAAAGACCACAGGTAATGACCACAGGGGCACTTGGAAAAAGGCTAAAGTCAAAAGTAAAAAATACATAAGGACTTTTGGACCACAGGAAAAGGACCGTAGGTGAAAGTCAAAGATAAATAAGGACTTTTGGTAAGAGTAAAAAAAAATACCTAAAAGGACCTTTTGGTAAAAAGGTAAAAGTGGAATTAGGACAAGAATAAAATATTATTATTTTATCTTTCCTAATTTTGGCCCACTTGTAGGTGAATGAAGATTATAAAAGAAGATCAGGTCTTCTCATTATTACACACTACTTTGCTCTCACAGGTGAAGCTGCTATTACTGAAGATTTCATTGAAGATTTCCTTTATGCTTTTGCCCCAGCTAGGGCATCCATCTTTCTTAGCCAACCCTCAGCTAGGGTTTCATCAGCAAGGTCATTTTCAGATCTAGGGCAGAAATCAAGGCAGCCACTCTCAGATCCAGAACAGAATCATTTTCCGGGCTACTGAGGTTTTGACAGGGCAGCCCTTTCTTCTCTCTCGGGCTGTCAGTTTCATTCCATGGGCAGCCACTAACACCCCTGGGCAGCCTCTAACGGGCATACCCAGGAGGGCTAATCCCTTCACGGCACCTTAGGGTAGCCTGTGGGCAAACCCTTAAGGGCTGCCGTGGCCTAACGGGCCCTCTGGGCAGCCTGAAGGCAGACCCGTGAGGGTCCTGTGGTAGCCGGCAAGCTGCCAGGCCTTCAACAGGCCCTTGGGCCAGCCTGTAAATTGCAGGCAGGGCTGCAAACCCTTTCGGGTAGCAGCAGAGCTGCCTAACAGGCAGCCGGGCAGAAGAAACAGTCCACGGCCAGCATGGAAGGGCAGCTCGGGCAAGCAGAAATCAAACGGGCAGCCTCCAGACATTCTGGGCAGCAGAGGATTAAATCCGGGCAGCCACCAGACATTCCGGGAAGCAGCAGAAAACAGTCGGGCAGACTCAGACAGAGATCTGGGCAGGTAAGAACATTTCTGGGCAGCCTGTAAAAAGTTTTTGGGCAGCTGTTTTAAATTCTGGGCAGTAAGTTTTTATTTTCGGGCAGGCCCTAAGTTGTTTGGGCAGATCTGATAAATATTGGCCAGACTGATTTTTTACAGTTTTGATTGATTCTGGGCAAATGTCCTAATTCCTGGCAGTCATTTTTGTTTATGGGCAGGCCCTAATTTTCTCTTGGGCAGATCTGAAAATTACTTGGCCAGATCTGATATATTTCTGGGCAGATCTAACTATTCTGGGCTGACTGTTATTGGACAGTCTCGATCATTTCCAGGCAGATCTGGAAATTTGGGTAACTAGGGTTTGAAACCCTTGTTCTGATTTTTACTGAGAAAATTTACTGTAAACTGTGGTTAAACACAGATTGGGGTTTGAGGAACTTTTTAAAGAATTTCTAAAGTCATCTCATTTACGAGATGAGCTACTAATGCTTTTTGGGGTTTTTGTCTTTTGAAGGTTTCCCCAGTGAAAAACTCTTGTGTCTATTGTGCTGATGTGATGAATGTGTTTTTCACTGCACTAGTCATTTGTTATCTGTTTAAGTTAATTTGCAATTTTTTAAGTATTTATGCTAATGCTAAAAATTCAACACAATATGTAGGCATCGACTTACTGGAGACACCAATCTCCTGAACTGAGCACCAACTCAGTAATATGTAGGCACCAACCTACAAAAGAATTAAGTACAAGAATGTTGACATAATCACCTCACAGTGTACCTCATAATTAGCTTCAAATCTGCTTCATAACCTACCTCAGATCTGCTCCATATCTGCCTCAGATCTGTTCCATAATTTGTTTCAAATCTGCTTCATAACCTGCCTCACATATGCTCCATAACATGCCTCAGATCTGCTTCATAACCTGCCTCACATTTGCTCCATAACCTGCCATGGATCTGCTCCACAATATGCCTCAAAATTTGCTTCAATTCTGATCCATAATCTGCCCTCAAACTATCATGAGATCACTAAGAAATTTGCTCCAGAATCATTCCTTAAAGTGTCTTGAAAACTGCTTCAGAATCTGTCATGATCTCCTTCTACCTCGGCCTCATCAAAATACACTCCTTAGAGACCCTCACAATAGATTACATCCTCAAAAAGATACTCATCAAGATGCACACCTTAGAAACCTTCAAAATAGATCACATCCTCATCAAGATACACTCTTTAGAAACCTCCAAGATTGATCCCATCTACAAGAAAAGCCTCCTTCTCTAAAAGTGCGCACCTCCTAAAAGAACTCAAGTAATGAATGAATGAACAAATGAGGGTGAGTGCTCTTTTATTTATAGTGTAAGTCACCTTTCTGGGCTGACCTAACATTGTTCAATATCCTGGCAGGGCTGACCTAACATTCTTGCAGGGCTATTTTAACAGATCATATCTCCACATTTATTTGGAGTTAGAGGGAGTGCCATACACTGTTGGAAAGGTCTTGGAATAAGCTTTTCAACCATATATCATATGCTTCCATTTGAACTAGGTCAATGACAGGGTATCCAAACTGGGCACCAATGACACAATATTTCCAACAATCTTTATCTTGCAATCTTCATTGTTGACATCTGCGGTCTCCCCTTTTCTTTGACATCAATGAACACCAATATTTCCAACAACCACAACCTTCTTGATAATTATCAAGGTTTTGCGATTGAGTCAGTTATAGGAGAAGAGGTTGGAGGGTGCCGATAGATACTAAACCTTGTGTTGAAATCTTCATATGAGAGAAAATCTATGAAGGTTGATAGGGAAGCTTGCTTCCACAAATGTTGAAGTGAATGACTTTATAATCTAGAGATAAACTTTGGATCAAAAAATTGAACATCTAGAAAAACATCACATTATTCGTTCTGGTTTAGATAACAATTTGAGGAGAGACAGTGTGATTCCTTTTCAATGAATTTTATTCCAAAAAAATTGATACTAATCAAGTAATCTGTGGTCTTTAAAATATTAAATATTGGAGCAGCTTTTACCCTCAACCTGCATCATATGCTCCTTTTCTCTGTTTCCTTTTGTGATTTGTTGTACATTGGCTTTAGAGGGAGTGCCATACACCGTTGGAAAGGTCTTGGAATAAGCTTTTCAACCATATATCATGTGCATCCATTTGAACTAGGTCTTCAAAGAAAAATGGCCCTCAATGACATGGTATCCAAACTGGGCATCAATGACACAATATTTCCAACAATCTTTATCTTGCTATCTTCATTGTTGACATCTGGGTTCTCCCCTTGTCTTTGACATCAGTGACACCAATATTTCCAACAGCCACAACCTTCTTGAATAATTATTAAGGTTTTGCGATTGAACCAGTTATAGAAGAAGAGGTTGGAGGGTGTGGTTAGATACTAAACCTTGTGTTGAAATCTTCTTATGACAGAAAATCTATGAAGGTTGATAAGGAAGCTTGCTTCCACAAATGTTGAAGTGAACGACTTTATAATCTAGAGATAAACTTTGGATCAAAAAATTGAACATCTAGAAAAACATCGCATTATTCGTTCTGGTTTAGATAACAATTTGAGGAGAGACAGTATGATTTATTTTCAATGAACTATATTCCAAAAAAATTGATACTAATTAAGTAATCTGTGGTCTTTAAAATTTTAAATATTGTAGCAGCTTTTACCCTCAACCTGCATTATATGCTTCTTTTCTCTATTTCCTTTTGTGATTTGTTGTATATTGGCTTTAAACTCAAAAAGCACTTGCAGGAAATAATTGATGTATGGAACATTGTACATTCCTTACGCCTGAGGTTATTTAGTAAGTACTTACATCCTGTGCATACATTAATTGCTTTTTTCTATATTCTTTATTGTTTATGTTTTATCTAGGGGTGCTTCTGTTACACATTTATGCTGTTCCCATATGGTGTTTTCGTGACAATATTTTTAAGATTGCTGCTTAGCTAACCCTTGATGTCATTGTGTTAAGATTTCTGTCAAACATGATCTGCGGGAACTAGGAAGAATTCTCTCAAAGTACATCAGAAAGTTCTTTAGTGCAGGGTTAGACTGAAAATAGATTTTAATTAGCTCTTAGTTTACTTTTCTTAGTGGGGCAGATGGTGCTGTCCCTAATGTGCTTCTGCAGATGGAACATAATGTTATATTTCAGAGTACCATTAGCCTCTTTTCGGTATCCAATTGATTTTATCTTTATTTTCTTGCTTTCTTTCATCTTTCCTTTTCTCTTTCATTTGCCACTAATATTCTTTGCACTATATGACAGGTTTGCTGAAAGTCATTTGTCGTGGCCTGGTTTTGGCCTTATTTTCTGATAAATGTATTTAGTTGTACTCCATGTGGTCACTAGATGTACCTGTCTTTATTCCAGACTCGTCACCTAGATTTTAGGACTCGTTTTTATTTTTGTACTTCTGATATTCTGCTGAACAATGAAACTGACCAAAGTTTATTATTATCATTGCTGGGAGTTAGCAGCAAGTTTAAGTATTAGAAACTTTCAAGGATCATCTTTGACCCAGTTTGGAAGATTTTGAACTGCAGGAACTATCAGCAATGGCAGGAGCTTTTGGAGGCCCATATACCTCTATGGCTGGGCAAAATCAAAATGCGGGACAGATAAATGGTCAGTCAAATCCCAGTGGAAACATTGCCAGTGCAGCTGGTAACCGCTCTTTCACCTCTCACATAGCTGGCATGTCAAAACCCCAGCTTTATGACCTTATGTCTCAGATGAAGGTACAATTTTTTAAGATTTAACATCTTGTTGTTTGATATGCATCCAATCATTTTTCATTTAATTGCCATTTTATTTACATATCTCTCTGTTTGCAGGTTCTGATTGAACAAAATGAACAGCAAGCCCGCCAAATTTTGGTTGCAAATCCGGCAATGACAAAAACTCTATTTCAGGTTCTGTTTATTGATGAATATCCTGAATTGATGCTTGATTTTATGCATAACTTAATCATCAAATCCTTTCATTTAGTGATACCTTGGTGCAAATGAATATTTCGTGAATATCTCTATGAAGTATGAACTCAGAAATGATGCCATTTTCAAAGTTAAATGTCACTACAATATCTTGAAGTTCAATTTTTAAGAGTTTTAACTGTATATGTTTATAAACTTGAGAAGGTTTTGTGATTTTAATGTAAGTCCTTGTTCTAGTAAGCTGGTTCCTGAAAATCAGGAGTGAGGTAACCTTTTACTCATCACTATAAAAGGATAAAGAGCCATGTTCACTAACTTTGCCTCTTCAATCTTCTCCCCAACTGCTGCAAGTTGATCATGAATCTCCATGACCTTCATTAGGTAACCGATAATTATGTCTGATCTAATGATCCCTATATCTCTGAGTCTATTTCACAATATCATCTTTCTGGTTATGTTCTTGCTTTAGTGGAGGCTAACTAGAGAATTTACCATTTTCCTTTCGGATATGTGAGGAATCAAGTGATCCTATATAGCATCTAAGTTCATCCAGTTGGCCTCCTCTTCCTTCTTGCTGTGAGCTACCAACTACTGTGTATTTGTAGGCAGAGTCATAACATTTTTGACAATATCCTAAGGCCAGTTGATGCCATCTTTGAGATCTAGTACACAACCTCCAAGATCTGAAAAGTAAGTAAACACAACCTTTGAAATCCTTGATTGTTCCCTGTTTTTGACAGTTGCTTTTGGTAGTTATTTCCAACAATTGATCTAATGTAGCAAACCGTTGAAAATCTTAATCAGAGAGGCTCTGATGCCATGATAACATTTCCAAACCCTAGGTGACTAATTTCCTTATGTTGTCAATCAAATAAACATACACCAACAATTTCTCTTTCTAACTGGCTCATCATTCACTGATCAAAGCTTTAAAGGTAACCTCCACAGTCTGCTAAAATCAACAATTGTACAGTCGATCAATTCACCCTTGAACAGAAGTGTACAACCTGCAACTAAGGTGTACCATCTGCATAGAAAGAGAAAAACAGCAGCATCTGTTGTATGGCCTGACGCTGTACTTGTTGACTATTTCAGCAAATCATTCTTCTCCTCTAATGCACTCGACCTCCATGACCTTCATAAGGTAACCAATAATTATGTCTGATCTAATGATCCCTATATCTCTGAGTCTATTTCACAATATCATCTTTCAGGTTATGTTCTTGCTTTAGTGGAGGCTAACTAGAGAATTTACCATTTTCCTTTCGGATATGTGAGGAATCAAGTGATCCTATATAGCATCTAAGTTCATCCAGTTGGCCTCCTTTTCCTTCTCGCTGTGAGTTACCAACTACTGTGGATTTGTAGGCAGAGTCACAACATTTTTGACAATATCCTAAGGCTAGTTTATGCCATCTTTGAGATCTAGTACACAACCTCCAAGATCTGAAAAGTAAGTAAACACAACCTTTGAAATCCTTGATTGTTCCCTGTTTTTGACAGTTGCTTTTGGTAGTTATTTCCAACAATTGATCTAATGTAGCAAACTGCCAAACCCTTGAAAATCTTAATCAGAGAGGTTCTGATGCCATGGTAACATTTCCAAACCCTAGGTGACTAATTTCCTTATGTTGTCAATCAAACAAACATATACCAATGATTTCTCTTTCTAACTGGCTCATTATTCACTAATCAAAGCTTTAAAGGTAACCTCCACAGTCTGCTAAAATCAACAATTGTACAGTCGATCAATTCACCCTTGAACAGAAGTGTACAACCTGCAACTAAGGTGTACCACCTGCACAGAAAGAGAAAAACAGTAGCATCTGTTGTATGGCCTGACGCTGTACTTGTTGACTATTTCAGCAAATCACTCTTCTCCTCTAATGCACTCTACCTCCTCTCTTGCTCCACTGTTGCCACATCTCTCTCTTGTCTATCTTTATGCCTTTGCAAAATCCTAATCTCATCTTAAGATGGATGACCTAGATTAAATCTAGTGTAAGTCATTAATGTATGAAATACACCATATTTATTATTAGACAAAACTTCAAAACATAAGATTTCACTTTTTCTAAGTGAACTACAAAATATAGATACTATCCACTTTTCTTAATTGGTCACTTTACGAAATTTCTTGAACCATTTTGTGCATGTTCACATTGAAGCATGTGCAAGAAGTTCTTGTCCAAGCTACATTTCTCAACACTCCCTCTTAGTGAGGAAGGAATTCTGCAATCCAAGTGTGTTCAAATGCTTCAAACTTTCCTTTTACTAAGTGCTTGGTCAGAATATCAGTTACCGGCTGATCAGAACATACTGAAGTGTTACGTGGTACTTGTTACCGGTTGAAATGGCAGTCCAAGTCACCGGTAAGCATGTGAGGATGAAGTGACCACTGTCACCTTAGTCAACAACTTCTCCAACTACTTCGGAAGCCTTAGCCTCCTAGGGGAGAGCCCTATTACGACTCTGAGAAGACACTAAGACACAAAAGGATATTTTCTTTCGAGGATGTTAGTGATCAGTGCCTAATAGAGTAAAAAATGGAGTGAGCTAATGCTTGTGGGATAATATAAGTATGGTTATCACAAATAAGACTCTACGATCGAAATATATAGGAACTAGTAGTAAAACCAATCATGCTCTACTAGTAATTACCAAACAATAGTGTATGGCAATATATCAGTCCTCTGTCAAGTATTTAAAGATATGTTTTATAAGTAACAATGATAACCAAATATGTACCTCATCAATATGTCAAGAAAACAATGTTGCATTGCATTTACTAGCAGCAGTAATAACTTAGTATAAAAAAGCAATTGTATGTTAAACCTGTCCCTAACATGTGCATACAGTATTGTACAGTAGTATAAATGACATATGACAGTCATAAACGCAGCATTACCACCTGAGTTTTAATGACAAATCATGGCAGCAGTATCATTATTATATCACAAGAAATTTATCACGCGATAAGGCCTGACTTTTATGTGTGTGTATGCAGCATGTATAGCAGTATGCATTCAGTCATCTACTCATAGCAGCATTATTGAATTTGCACAAACGACATTAGCTAACAACATGATGAGTGTGGCTTAGCAACATAAATTTAGCATTCAATAGGTAATGTATCTAGGCATTAGCCAGACAATTTCACCAACTTGGAACCATGTTGCAGACTGAGTATGATAATGCAAAGATGAGTATAGTCCACTTGTTGCAATTAGGTTATTAGGGGACTAACCCTTTGTGTGTTGCTGTGCAGGTCAAGGAAGAGGTGTGTGAGACACAAGTATGGGAGGGCTGCCACTGTAAAAGGGCATCTCTGTAGGGTAGGAGAGGACTGTCACTAAAGTGGTCTAGGGCTGTGACAGTGAAGAAGGAGATCCAAGGCCTAATGAGGAAAGCTTGGGTGGTTAACCAAGCAAAGGGAGGAGGCCTGAGGATGGAGAGAGGGCTGCTGGAGTAGGCCCGTGAAGGAGCAGCCCTAGATTTTTTTTTCAAACAGACCCGAGGTCTTAGGGAGTCAGGGCGAGGGTGGAGAGGGGGTGTGCGGGGTTTTAGGGAGGTTTTTGTGAGGTTAGCAAGGGTGGAAAAGCCTTTGCAGCAGGCTGTTAGGAGGGTTTGCACTAGGGTAGTGAGGGTTGGAGAGGAGGCTGCTAAGGCAGCGAAGGGAAGAGGCTAGGGAGGAGGCTGCTAGTAGCAGATCCGAAGGTAGAAGCAGCCCTAGGGCTGCCCTTAAAGCTGACCTGAGGGTGCAAAGAGGAAGAAAGGGGAGCTGTGAGGGCTTGAAGAGGAGCAGTGAGGGTAGAAATGGGACTTAGGAAGGGGCAGCGAGGGTTTTGGAGAGCTTGCAGCAGACTATTAGGGTCTGTGTTTAGGGCTGGAATGGAACTAACCCTAACATTAACCTAAAATAACCTAACAACTAATTGTATCCTAGGTTTGAGCAAGAAAAAGGTGTGAAAACCAAGGGAAATTAACTCTAGCACAAGCCCTACCCAACCTAGGGCTTCTAGGGAGGACGACTAACCTAGTGAGAAAGAGTTCCTAGGTCAAATAACTAGCCTAGAAAAACTAAGGAGAAAAACACTAGAGCACCCTCACAAGGAAACGTGCTTCCGCTTGCTAAGGTGACAAGAAGGATGGTAATGGACTATCCTAGGAAAAAGTCCAGCACTAGGGCTACCACTTAGACTCAAACATGCATCATCAACCACCATTCAAACAAAGAGATAAGAAGCCTAACTTCCTTGTGCTCGTGTTCAACCAACATATCAAAACATCACCTAGCAGAGAATTTCACCAAAGAATTGCCAGAAAAAGCTTGCATTAACCCAGGAAAACATTCTCAAGAGGGGCTCATCTCTCCAAAGATCCCTAGCAAGGGTAAAACAAGTGCATAGTGTATTATCCTGTAAGTTCTGTCTTTAAAATGAAAGTGAGGAGATCTACTTATATGATTTCACACTCACTTTTTACAAAAAATCTAGGCCTACATGCCTTAAAATAATTCAACTTGAAATTATAAAATGTCAACTAAAAATTAAAAGAAAATAATAATAAAATATAGCCTAATGTAGGCTCAAGGTAGGCTACCTAGGGTATTTGTACCCTCAGGTGCCAAAATACGCTCAAATAAGCGAATCCCTCCTTTAAAAAATGTAAGGGAAATAAATCACAAGGTAAACACATTGATGTTTTAAAAGTGGAATGCTATAATTGTCATAAGATTGGGCACTTTGCTAAGGATTGCAGACAACCCAAGAGAAAGTTCAAAAGGAGGTTCCAAGCTTTTGCTGCGAAAGAAGAAGAAGAATAGCAAGACTACCAAAGAAGATGAACCTAGAAGGGAATATTACCTGATCTCTACTCTTTCTGGATCCATCACTGACAGTGCTAACTCTTGGTTAGTAGATAGTGGTGCCTTCAGACGTATGACAGGTAATCGTGGAGCACTCACCAACTATTGAAAGAATAAGTTCACTACTCAAGTGGAACTTGGAGATGACTCCACTTACAAGATTGAAGGAGTTGGCTCAACTTCACTTCAACTTGGTTCAGGTACGGTCTTGCATATTGATGATGTCTTATATGTTTTTGGATTGAAGAAAAATCTCCTCTCTGTTGTTGGCTTAGAGGACAAGTGCTACAAAGTCCTCTTCATGGACAAGAACATCCTACTATGGGCAAAGAACGAGAAGCTAAGCTCAGCTGCACAGATTGGGGTTCGAGAGGGAGGTCTTTATAAGGCTTTCGGAAATTCCACACAAGCCTTGCTTCACCACGTAGTTGATCCATGTGAGCTGTGGCATCAGAGGTTTGGACTCCACTATACAGCTCTTCCAGGCCTACAAAAGATGGTTACAGGTATGCCATAGGTTTCTCCTAGACATGATGGAATTTGCAAGGGATGTGCTCTAGGTAAGAAGACTAAGAAATCTTTCTCCATAAGCAAGAATAGATATAAAGGAATATTGGATTTGATCCACTCTGACATTTGTAGGCCTATGTCTTCACCCTCCTTGATTGGGTGCTTGTATTTGTTGATTTTTTTGAGTAGCATCGAGAGCCATTCTTTTAGGAGAATGGGGCTATCTAGTTTGGGACCACGGTGAAGACTCAACCTAGTGCTGAGTCACCATTCTGTTGAATGGTAGATATTTGGTCTGGGACCATGATATAGACCCAGCTTTGCCCTGGGTAGACTCAACCCAGTGTTGAGTGACCATTATGTTGAATGGTAGACGTCTGGTCCAGGACCACGATGTGGACCAGTCTAGTACTGGTAGACTCAACTTAGTTATGAGTAGCCATTCTCTAGGAGAATGGAGGCGCTTGGTCTGTTACCAAGTATTTGACCTAGGGTCAAATTATGCAACCCATGGCTGAGGCACCTGGTCTGTTACCAGGAAGGAACTATAAGCCCTAGACTGGGTCTAGGCATGTGTGTTACTTTGACCCTTGATTTATGGGCTTTGTGTTCTTCTCCAAGGATTAGCTACCTTTGGTTAAGTTATCCTAGTACCAGATCTAGGTGTCACACAAAGTGTGAGATAAAAGCATTAGTAACTCTCTTGGTTTATGATGATGTACTTTTGGAATTAAAAGGACCACAGGTAATGACCACAGGGGCACTTGGAAAAAGGCTAAAGTCAAAAGTAAAAAATACATAAAGACTTTTGGATCACAGGTGAAAGTCAAAGATAAATAGGGACTTTTGGTAAAAGTAAAAAATACTTAAAAGACCTTTTTGGTAAGAAGGTAAAAGTGAAATTAGAAAATGGTTTTCACCCAGCCCACCAGGGATCAAATCCCACCGAGACATGGCCCGCTGTGATAAGGCTCGAAGGGTAGACGCCCCCTGGATAGACTACCGCCTCTGGACGGGATTGGAGTCCGGGACGCCTTGGCCCTTGCTGAGTCACAAGTTTCTGGTATATCTGGCTTGCGGGCTATTGGATATATTTGGGGTTTATAGTGGCATCCGACGGCTTTGAACCTGGGCCTCGCCCAGGTAATCCCAACGTGTTACCGATTTCCCTAACCTAAAAAAAAAGTGAAATTAGAAAAATAATTAAATATTATTATTTTATCTTTTCTAATTTTGGTCCACTTATAGGTGACTAAAGGCTATAAAAGAAGATCAAGTCAATTCATTATTACACACACTTACTCTCATAGGTACAATTGCTCAAGGTTGAAGAAAGAAGATTCTGTGATTGTGCTCTAGCATGGATGAGTCTAGCTAGGGCATCGTCATCCTCCATTGAAGACAAACCCTAAACTAGGGTTTCTTATCTTTTCTGTCTTAAGGGTTTTACCAAACCCTCATCTTCAGCCAAGTTCAGATCTAGGGCATCCATCTTCAGATCTAGGTAGCCAAGTTCAGATCTAGGGCAACCACCTTTAGATCTTCAGATCCTGGCAACCATTCTTTAGATCTAGGGCAGCCACCTTTAGATCTTCAGATCCGGGCAACCATTCTTCAAATCTAGGGCAACCATCTTCAGATCTGGGCAGCGAAGTTCAGATCTAGGGCAGCCACCTTTAGATTTTCAGATCTGGGCAGCCAAGTTCAGATCTAGGGCAACCACCTTCAGATCTTCAGATTCGGGCAACCATTCTCTAGATCTGGGCAGCCACAATTCAGATCCGGGCAACCACCTTCTTTACAGGCAGTCTTCTTTCCATTTTCGGGCAGATCTGATATTTTTGGGTAGATCTGATATTTTTAGACAGATCTGATATTTTTTGGGTAGATCTGATATTTTTGAGCAGACTATTGTTTTGGTCAGTACTGATCTTTTCCAGTCAGATCTGGAAATTTCAGTTACTAGGGTTTGAAACCCTTGCTGTGATTTTTACTGAGAAAATCTCACTGTAAATTGTGGTTTAACTCAGATTGGGGTTTGAGGAACTTTTTGAAGAATTTTCTAAGTCATCTCATTTACGAGATAATCTACCAATGCCTTTTGGGGTTTTTGTCCTTTGAAGGTTTCCCCAGTGAAAAACTCTTGTGTCCATTGTGCTGATGTGATGAATGTTATTTTACTGCACTTGTTATTTGTTTAAGTTAATCTGCAAATTTTTAAGTATTTCTCCTAATGCTAAAATTCAACAGTATTATGTCTTGTTCATAGATGATCATTCTCGGAAGTCATGGATTTACTTCCTCAAAGCCAAAAGTGAAACTTTTGACAAGTTCAAAGAGTTCAAAGCTTTGATTGAAAATCAAACAAGAAGACACATCTGTATCCTAAGGTCAGATAACGGAGGTGAGTATGAGTCTAATGAGTTTTGATGATTTTTGCCGAGAAGTAGGAATCAAGAAAGAGCTGACAATGCCTTACAACCCTCAACAAAATGCGATTGTAGAAAGGAAGAACAAAACGATCTGTGAAGCTGCTAAAGCCATGCTGACTGGCCTCGATCTTCCTTTATCTTTGTGGGCTGAAGCTGCATGTACTGTTGTGTATATCCAAAACAGAAGCCCTCATGCCATCTTGGGGAAAAAGACTCCAAAAGAAGTCTTCACCAACAAGAAACCTGCAGTTGACCACATGAGGATCTTTGGCACTTTGGTATATATTCATCTACCAAAAGAAAATAGGGCTAAGCTAGAGCCTTCTGGAAAGAAAGACATATTTGTGGGTTACAGCAAAAGCTCGAAAGCCTACTGTATCTATGTCTTTGGACAGAGGTACATTGAAGTCAGTAGAGACATGATTTTCCATGAGGAAGCTGTGTTTCGTCAAACACAAGAGCTTTCAAAGGTAGAAGAAGGACCTCCTTCTGAGATCCTAGATTCATAAATTCAGAGGGAGGAAGAGGAATTTGAGAATCAAATTTCGTATGTACTTGGGGAAACTGAAAGTCCACCAGAAGAAATTCTTGAATTCTCTCCTTCCAAAAGGAGCCTTGCTTGGTACTGAGAAACAGTACAAGAGGCTGAGAAGCATAAAGCTCCTCCCGGGACTTTCAGAGAAAGCATAAGGCCACAGAAGTACTTAGGTCTTATGAGCCAGCTCATCAGTGCTTAACCTTCCACATACAAAGAAGCAACAAGTCAACATGTATGGATTGATGCCATGATTGAAGAGCGCAGTTCAATCATGAAAAATGATGTGTGGGAAGCTATTTCTTGACCGACAGGAAAGTCAGTGGTAACATCAAGATGGCTCTACAAAATCAAGCATGCTGTTGATGGCAGCATTGAGAAGTACAAAGCCAGATTTGTAGCTCGTGGCTTTACCCAAAAAGAGTGCATAGACTATGATGAGACTTTTGCTCCTGTCGCTAGGTATACTACTATCAAAACCATCATATCTCTTGTTGCAGTGTTTGGATGAAAGTTACATCAGATGGATGTAAAAATAACCTTCCTCAATGGCATAATTGATGAGGAAGTCTACATTGAACAACCTGAAGGCTTTGTGACTCATGGGGATAAGTTCCATTTGTGTAAATTGAAGAAAGCCTTGTATGGGCTCAAACAGGCTCCGCGAGTTTGGTATGCGAGGATGGATGGATACCTTCATAGCTTGGGGTTATCCAAAAGTACTGTTGACTCCAATCTGTACTTTAAGGTTGTTCATAATCATATCTTGATCCTTGTCCTATATGTGGATGACTTGTTCCTTACAAGTGAGGAACAACTGTAACAGAATGTAAGAGGGAGCTCACCTCTGAATTTGAAATGAAGGATCTTGGTCTGATGCATTATTTTCTTGGCCTAGAAGTCTAGAAAAAGCCAGACGAGATCTTCCTAACACAAGGGAAGTATGCAATTGATATCTTGCAAAGATTTGGGATGTAGGACCGCAAGTCCATGAGCGTGCTCATGACAACCAACTTGAAGAAGTTGCGAGACTCGGCCACTAGTTCACAAGATGTGGACTCTACCCTATATTGACACCTCATTGGATCTTTGATCTATCTCGTACACACAAGATCAGATATCTGTTACACAGTGAATGCTCTGAGTCAATTCATGTTTGATCCGAAGCACATACACTGGGTAGCTGCCAAACATGTACTCAGATATGTGCGAGGTACTATCACTTATGGGCTCAAGTATACTTCCAGTAGTGGAGTCATGTTAGTAGGATATGCCGACTCAGATTGGGCTGGCACTGCAGTAGACCGAAAAAGTACTTCAGGGTACTATTTTAGTATGAGATCTGCAATGATCTCTTGGTCCAACAAGAAACAAGGTTCCATAGCATAGAGTACCACTGAAGCTAAGTATATTGCTGCAAGTGATGCCTGCAAGGAAGCAGTTTGGCTTAGGAAACTACTATCTGATCTGTTCGGTGGAAGGCTTGACTCAACGATTATTCATTGCGATAATCAGAGTTGCATTAAGCTTTCAGAAAAGCCAGTGTTTCACGATAGATTGAAACACATTGAATTAAGTATCATTTCATCAGAGACCTAGTACAGAGAGGCACTCTGAAGTTGTAGTACATCTGTACAGACGAACAAATTGCAGATATTCTGACGAAGTGTTTGACAACAACAAAGTTTCCGTACTTTTGTGACAAGCTTGGCATGGCAAAGAATACCTCTCTCGCTGAGAGGGAGTGTTGATTTTTCCTAAGCAGCATCGAGAGCCATTCTCTTGGAGAATGGGGACATTTGGTCAAGGACCAGGATGTGGAACCAGTCCAGCACTGGGGGAACTCAACCTTGAGCTAAGTAGCCATTCTTTTGAATGGGGACATATGGTCAAGGACTAGTATGTGGAACCAGTCCAGCACTGGGGGAACTCAGCTTTGAGCTGAGTAGCCATTCTTTGAATGGAGACATCTGGTCAAGAACCAGGATGTGGAACTAGTCCAACACTGGGGGAAGTAAGCCTAGAGCTGAGTGGCCATTCTTTGAGTTGAGGCAATTGGTCAGTTACCAGGAAGATGAACTAGTCTAGAACTGGGGGATTTAGCCTAGGGCTGAGGGCCATTCTTCGGGAGAGTGGAGGCGCTTGGTCAGTTACCAAGTATTTGACCTTGGGTCAAATTATGCAACTTAGGGCTGAGGCACTTGGTCAGTTACCAAGACATCACTATAAGTCCTAGACCGGGTTTGGGCATGTGAGACACTCCTACCCTCGATCTGTGGGCTTTGTGACCTTCTCCAAGGATTAGCTACCCTTGGTTAAGACACCTACTACCCGATCTTGGTGGCACAAGGAGTTTGAGATAAAAGCATTAGTAATTCTCCCTATTTATGATGATGTACTTTGAGTGGGTGTGAAGGACCCCTATGATCACTAGCATTGACCACAGGGAACTTGAAGAAGGCTAAAAGGTAAAAGTAAAAAATACATAAGGATCCTTGGATCACTAAGGAGTCAAAGTGAAAATGCAAAAAGGCCTTTAGTACCACTAAAGGTAAAAGTAAAAAAGTAAAAGAATAAAATTATATTATTTTATTCTTTTGTGTTTGGTCCACATCCAAGGGACTAAAAGCCTATAAAGGAAGATCAACTTCATTTCAGTTACACACTTCATCATCAATACCTGTGACTGCTCCATCAAAGATCTTCGCTGGTTTATTTGCAAGAGGGTGAGTACATTTTTGATTGATGTGCCCTAGCATGGCGGATTGCTAGCTAAGGGCATCATCATCACTTCTTTTTGCACCATACCCTAAACAGCTAGCGTATACTTCATTACCATTCATGTTCAACCAGGAGCAGCAGTAGGGCATCCTCCAGGCAGCCCTAAACTGCCCACAGATTTGATGGGCAGCACTGTTTCTTCACGGGAAGCTCTACAATAACCTCGGACAGGGGGTTTACTATTCCGGGCAGCCTGTCTATTATTCCGGGCAGCTTGCTTACTGCTCCAGCAGTCCATTCCCAGCTTGGGCAGGCTGACCCTAACAGCCGGCAGCCTTCATCTTGGTCTCAGGCAGCTGGTAGTCTTCACCAGCAGCCCTAACAGGGACTCGGTCTGTCCATATCTCCCTCAGGCAGCCCTAACATACGTCGGTCTGTGATGCTACAGGCTGCGGGCAGCCTTAACTGTCCTCGAGCAGCAGACAAAAGATTCATCTCGTAATTCTGAGATTTAAAAGCTCAGTCATCTCAATTAAGGGATGAATTACTAATGCTTTTGGGGTTTTTGTTTTTCATGAGGAAACCTTTAAAGGACACGTGTGTTCATGGGCTTATAATTCTACAGTGAACTTTATAGACTTTCACCAAGGCCATCCATCATTCATAATAGCAGTTGGATTTAACAGCAGTACATGAACAACACAAGAAACATTCACAACAGAATACAAATAACTGCTGGGTACACACTTTGTATGAATTTAAAATTTTTTCTACTACTAATCTGAATTACAACTATAATCCAAACTGGCGCTTACGATAGCTGTTAAATGAGATTTCAATGCAATTTCTACGTGACAAATCTGATTATGGAAAAACAGAAATCTGATATATATGTTTTTTCCCGAAGAACATCGTGGATTTCCCATTCTTCCTCTGGAGTTTCCGTATGGAGAGGGGTTCAATTACCAGCTGCAGGAGAAACTGGTAATCCAGCAGGAATCCCGAGTAATTAATCCTGTGTTCTCTTGGCGACTTCTCTGTTGAACAATTGGGTGTTTGCCAGATGAGCTATCCCACTAGGCTATAGAAATGTGATATATGCATTGGAAGAAACACGGGAAACCCTTGGAGACATCTGTCATTTACCGGTGGTAAACTGTCGGTGCCTTAGTTCAAAGAACCTACCGCAAGGAGATCAAGAGAATTGAATCTGTGACCTCCCAACCTGGGGGTAGAGAACTGACATCTGCCTCATGACCATCTAAGCTAACGTGTGTGTGTGTGTTAATTCACCTAAGTATTCTGCTATTCAAAAGTGTATATATTTGTTATTCAAGCATATTGATATTCAAAAAAGGAATACATGGCAACTTGTAATTTCAACATGGATATGCATGGTCCTCTAAATGCATACATAATTCACCAGTGTATGAATTAATCATTAAAACACTGAATTCACAACATAATACAATTCAATACAAACATAAAGTTATAACCTGCAGAATACAAACAGATTAACAATGAATTTATATTTTATCAATCTGTGGCATGTGCATATGGACACTGCCTATATAGAATTGATTTTCCTTCCAACTGTAGGCATCCATTACATATACCACCCCCAAGATGGGATATGAAGCAACAAGGGTGGATTCTGCCTATTTATACTCTACTTCAAACAAATCCCCAAATATAGTGCTATTATGCTATATGCCCCAAGCTGAATAATGCAACTGCCATTGAATCCAAGATTCTTGTAGCTCCCTCTGTGGACACTCACTCAACTTACAAAACAATGTCCATGCCATTCCTCACCGAGTTCATTGTCAGATCTCACTGCTTGGTGAACCCTTCAAAACCTGAGTGCAGTTCTTGCACAGAGATCCCAGGCAATCTACAATTCCAGTCTGGGTCTTGTTCAGGCAGTGCAGCCATCATTGGTCCATCACTAGATTTACTACTGGTTGGATTAAAAAAAAATCATGGCTCCTGGCGATCGGGCTCCGCATGGGTTTAGTATGTGGTGACGATTCCCTCTCTCTCAGCTGATTGCATGGAAGCCATGCCCTTTCTAGCAGCAAAATAATGGCCTCTCCCTATAACAGTGCAAAAACATAGGTGTGGGTGGCCGGAGACCCGAAAGCAGCCTAGGGAAGAATAATAGAAAACTTGGGGAGGGGCTTTTGTATATAGCCTTGCATGCAGTTATAAGGTGTCAATCAAACTCAAAATGGTACAGGAACATTTCAATTTTCCAAGGGTGAGTTCTCCATATGGCAGCAAGTGGCCAAGTCAAGACATACACCCTTTTCTCTCTCATCCCCTATTTATTTTCTTCTTGTCTCACAGCCCCCATCTTGCTCCTAGCAAGTCAACTTCCATATGCACCTTTATATTATGATTTATGTGTTACATCATAGTGATGCAATATAATATTTCAACTTAGGAAGTATGCAAAAGCCTAAATTTGTGTTGTTTAGTGGGGCATTGGCCTTTGGCTCTCACTCGGGAGTCGGAATCTTGACAAACATGTCAATTATTTACATCTTGAGTTTCTTCTGGTCCTAGCCCACATGGAGAGACATTTGAGCAAAAATGCTAAATACATATGGTATTGCATTTATTTTTCCAGGTAATGAATCTCAGGAGAAACCTAAGTCACCTGGTTTGAATTCGTGCTCGAGTTCAGCGACCTTGAAGCTCGTAAAAAATTCGGCATTAAATTCGAGACTATAAAATTAAATAAAAAATACATAATTTTTTAAGTAAAATTCAATATGGTAATATAACACAATAAAATGAAATAGTTACTGTACCATCATTAATGATTAAACAAATATTTTAAAAACATTTCAACTCAATAGTTGCTATACCATCATTAATGATTAAACAAATATTCAAAAACATTCTTCTCAGCTTAATATTTTTGTTCTGGTCGAGACTTGAGCGTGTTTGGCGAAGGTGAATTAAAGGCACAAAGAGTGTTGAATGAAGGCGAAGTAAAGACTCAGAAGACGGAAAGCGAATTTGCGATGACAGGAAACTTCGTGCAATCTCGCAGTTCCGGTTGAGGTCGTAGCAGAATCCAAACTTAGTTTCGGTCGAGGGCGCAGCACAGAGTTCAAATTCAGACCGGCGGCACGACAGTGAGCTAATTCATGATGGTAGGTGTGGCAGGAAATTTGTGGTTCCTCTATCGAAGTCCGAAGAGAAAAACAGGCTAGTGGGTTAGGGCTTTGGTTATACAACACAATTTTTTTGAGAGTTTAAACATTTACCAAGATGAGTTCAAACAATTTTGCTGAATTTATTGGCCATAAAATCCGAATTTGAGTTTTCCTTGAAGTTCACCATTAAATTTGACGAACTTCAACGAATAAATTTGCCCTCTGATCAAATTCGCTGAATTTTTTATTTTGAAGCTTCAAAATCGGCGAACGCAGTGACTTAGGGAGAAGCCTCCTGGACACTTCCCCCCATTGCAAGGATGGTACCTAGGGTAAGCCCTAGATTCTTCAGGGCACAAAACCAGGTCAACAACTTATGAATAGATCATATATAACCCATCAACAATCGACTCTCTAAGAACAAGATGTCACAAAGTGGGGTTTGAACCTGAGTGGGCAGGGTAACAATTTTCCTCGCAAACAATTGAGCTACAGCCTACGCCCACTTGACACATACATTATTACATTATCGCATATGTACACTAAGGAGGCTACAACAGAACATTACAAAAGGCTGGTGGGTGATGCGTGTCCACTTTAAGGACTCACCTAATTCTCTTGAGTAATGGGTTGTTCACATCTAGATGCTGATGTTTCACAATGAGTGCGTCAGGTTGGGAGACAATTGCTGTGTTGGTAAGGTCAGCTATCCTGTTGAAACATCGAGGTGTATGGTTGAAGGTGATTTAAGCAGAATCCTGGCTTATGCATTTCAACATTTTCTGCCTGGGTTTGATTGCCAGTGGGTGCCACACTTGGCTGCTTTGCAGTTTATAATGTTGATCAAAATTTGGGAGTTGATCTCCTCCTATAGGTGGTTGAGATCTGGCTAAATTTAAGCCTTATAACAGGACTTCTGCCAATCCCTATGCTTGGTTATTTGTGTCTTTTCTAATGAAGCTAGAGTGCTAACTCCATCTCCCTTTTGTCATCTCGTACTATTTCCTCAACTATTTGGGCCTGTATTGCCTCTTGATTCTCCATTGAAGTTGAGCTTGGAGTGCGTTGGTTTGGGTGGGGTCCAGTTAGTCTGCTGTTTAGTTGCTTCCCTTCTCTCCTTGCCATTTGCAGAAACACATTATGGTATATTCACCAGTAAAGTAAAACTGTTTTCTGAGTAGGGAGAGCTATTGGAAATATTGGTACTCTTAAACAGAGATTGCAAATTTCTAATCTTCTATTTGCTTTTGTCCACTTCTGTATTGGGAAGTTGTATGATTTATGGTTTATTCTATCTTCTAGAGGTGAAAATACATCTTCATCTGAAATGCCTGTTGGTTGTGCTCAGACCTATTTATTTTTTGTTACAGGCACAGATAATGCTTGGTATGCTGCGACCTCCACAAGTGGTATTCTCTTGGTTCTCTTTCAACATATTTGTAATTAGTTCTTTTAAGCATGTGATTAATATGACATTTTGTTTCATTTCTCTTGGGGATTTCAGATGCCTAACATCCAGCAGTCTCTAAGTCAGCCTCCTCAACCGCTGCAAGGGAACCAGGGGCAGATTCAACCCAGACCACAGGGTCAGATGAATTCAGTACAGAGTCAAATCCAACCTCGGCAGCCACCACAGATGCAAGTTGGGCAGCATAGTCAGATGCCAATGATACCACAGTCTCAGTCTCAAAGCACTACAATGCAGCCATCATTACAACGACCTCTACCCATACCTCAGCCTCAGATACAAGCTGTCCAACAATCCCAGCCTCATTTGCCTCTTCAATCAGCATCTCAATCTATGCAACAACCACCTCAAGGTCGGAGTTTGCCAATGCATCCTCCCATTCATTCTGTTCCACAAAATGTGCCAATGCAGCCTCAAGTTCCTACTGTTCTCTCAGGTCAGCCTCAACAGTCTTTCAACCAGTCAACTACTGGACTGCATCAACCTGTACAGCCACCATTGCCACAACAACCAAGGCCTCCTATGCAACCACCTCCACATCAGTTGCAGAATCAGCCAACTCAGAATTTGGGCTTTCAATCAATTGTTCAACAGCAATCACAGCCACAGGCAATGTTTCAGGTGTACTTTCTAGATATTGCATTACAGATTGTATGTTTGGAAGAACTTGTAGAATCATATCTATAATGATGATCTGCCTTATGTAGACTTATATTCTTATAAGACTATTAAGGAATGCAACATGTTAAATTCATTTCATCCATGCTCTAGAAGTATGATTCTGCTTAGAAAGAAGAATTTTCCATGGCCTTTATGTTCATACTTAAACAAAATCGTTTGGGATGTTCAATCTGCAGCAGTCAGGAAGCAGTCAAACTAACATGGGTGTCCCATTCCAGCCACACGCGCAACCTCCACTGCCAAGTCAGCCTCCTCCACAGCAATTATATCAGGTAAAGGTCTTGCTCTCACTGTGAGCTCAGTTAGAACATTCATCTTGTTGGTATTATTTAACCCAACACTTTTATCCCTGAATACCTACAGATGAATTCAGGCGGTGGTGCAGTTGGTC